>CAUYTI010002541.1:0-24824 GCA_963575145.1 Galago senegalensis | reverse complement strand
CTTGCCTCCTTCATATGTACATGGATGGAGCTGGAAAATGTCCTCCTTAGCAAAGTGTCTCAAGAATGGAAGAAAAAGTATCCAATGTACTCAACACTATTATGAAACTAATTGTTAGCTATCTTAGGAAAGCTACAATCCAAATGGAGCCCTAGACTACGGGAAAGGGGAAGGGGGAGGGGAGGGTGAGGATGGGTGAAGAGAATTATATTGTGGGGATCACGCCTATAAATTATCCTATTTGGGTACCTGTGAATTTGTCTAAAGGTTGAATATAAATGTCTTAACACAACAATTATGAGAAAGACACGATGGCTATGTTAGCCAGTTGGATGAGAGTTTTCCAAACTGCATATAGAAGTAACACACTGTATCTTATGAGAGAATTAATGTACACAATTATGATCTAATAAAAAACAAATTAAAAAAAAAAAAAAGCACATTCAACCCTCTCTTGCTCTTCCACCTTCCACCTTGGGATGATGCAACAAGAAGGTCCTCCCCAGATGTGAGTTCCCTCTATCTTGGACTTCAGACTTCACAGCCTCAAGAACTGTATAAATCTCTTTTCTTTGTAAATTATCGTGTGTGTGCTATCCTGTTAAGGCAACACAAAATGGACTAATGCAAGTGCCATGTAAGTTCTGAATGCCACTCTGTACTAATCGTCATTTATTTTATATACATTTTTGGCTCAATTCTAGGATCATAAACATGCACAGTTTTATGGGAAAGTATAATCTGATATACTGCCCAATAGTGACTAACAATGCCAAATGCCTTGTGAAATTAAAACAAAATAATAGATTTTTAAGTTATAATTTAAATGAATAATAATGCCTAAAACATACTGATCAATATCAGGAGCTTGTTGCAAAGCTCTAGGACAAGTGCTGTTATCAGGCTGTGGTGTTTGATGTCCATCTAACATCAGGAAAAATTAATAAGGCCCCAAAAGGAACAGGGTTTAACATTATTCAAAAAAGATGTATGAATCTAGGTATCAAACTCTTGAATGCATTAGTAGTGGAACATCTGAGAAGAGGAATTTTGAAACAAGCTCTAGTATGAAAAGGGTCCTTGGGAAAACCCAAGACCTGTCATTTTGTGCAGGAGTCATTTGGTACCAGAGCCTCAGAGATATATATCTCTCAAGTTTACCAGTGGTAAGACTTCAGGTGGCTCCCCCTACAGTTGTTTTGATTTTTGAGCTCCTAAGGAAAAATTTCAACATTTGTAATAAGTATAAAATAATCAAAAAGAAACTCTATATCTGCTAGTAGGATTGTCCCAGTTAAGCCATGTTATAATTGGTATGAGCTAATGATAATTCAAATAATGATTAAAAGTATTTTTCCTCATCTGCTCTTATTAAGGATTTGTCCAGTAAAAGTACTTATGTAGCATAAGAATCAGAGCCATAATTATGTGGCAGAGAATTAAGTCATAGCTATTAGATTTTTTAGAATTCAAAAGAGATATCTGATTCAACGTATTTGTTTTACAGATGTAAAAAGACCCTCAAATGTGGGGAAGCTCAATGTTTTCTCCAAGAACACACAAGAAGTCAGTGGGAGGCTGTGAAGCTGGAGATGGGAGACTCTGGAAGTGTATTGCCTTGATGTGCGGGTAGCTATGTCACCAGAGCATGTCCCTTATTCTGTCTAAGTTTCAATTTATCTATAAAATAAATGGACTGTAATAGTAAAGATAGGTGTATCAAAATGTCAATGTAAGCGGGAATTCATTAAATTCAAAGAATAAATACTTCTTTTTAATCTAAATAGGGGTGTCCAACCTTTTGGCTTCTCTGTGTCACAATGGAAGAAGAAAAGTTTTCTTGGGCTACATGTTAAATACACAAACACTAGCGAAAGCTGATGAGTGAAAAAAAAAAAGAAAAAGGTCTCTGCATAATTTTCATGGTACCTGCCACCACATAGCTAAGCAAAATGACCTCACATAATCTGTATGTGGCCACAGGTTGGACACCATGAGTGGGCCTTAAAACATGTGGACAGTAAGGGCACTGACACCCACTTATTTGAAAATTCATATACAACTTTTGGCTCTACTGTCACTTAACTACTGATAATTTCCTGTTGACCAGGAAGCTTTGCTGATAACATAAGCAGTTGACTAACACGTATTTTTTGTGTTGTATGTATTATACACTACTCTTACAATGGAGTAAGCTAGAGAAACAAAAATGTTATCAAGAAAATCATAAGGAAGAGAAACTATAAATATATCTACTATTTATTAAGTGGAAGTGAGTCGTCCTAAAGGTTGTCACTGTCTTCAGGGTTAAGTAGGCTGAGAGGGAAGAAGCGGGGGTTGGTTTTTGTGTTTTGGGGCAGCAGCCGCAGGCAAAGGTTGTGGAATGGGAGGCAGGCAGGAGAGACAGGTACAATTGGCATAACTTTTATTGAAAAATCTTCATATATGCAGACCCAGGCAGTTCAAACCCATGTTGTTCAGGAGTCAACTATAAAGGCAGTTTCTGAGTTACAAACATGCAACTTACACACAACTCTCACTTTTAAGTGGAGACCATTACAGTAAGTCCTTGAGTTACAAACATCTGATTAACATAGGACTCACACTTAGAAACAGAGGCTATTAGAAGTAATAGGTAAATGTATCTGTTTCAACTTATATACAAATTCAACTTAAGAACAAACCTACTGAACCTATCTTGCTCACAACCTGGGGACTGCTGCATATTCATACATATGAGAGCATGCCAAAAACATCTATACATATTTTAAGAAAGAAGAAAAGTGTATTAAAATTATAACACTCAGTATATACCAATAACAAGAGATGAATACGAGTCATGTTGAATGTCTCTGGTAATGGCAGAAATCAAATACGACTTAAGTATTACAAATTTGGCTTGGTGCCTATAGCTCAACAGGCTAAGGCGCCAGCCACGTACACCTAAGGTGGAGGGTTCGAATCCCCAGCCTGGACCCGCCAAACAACAATGACAGCTGCAACCAAAAAAAATAGCCGGGCATTGTGGCGGGCACCTGTGGTCCCAGCTACCTGGGAGGCAGAGGCAGGAGACTCGCTTGAGTCCAGGAGTTGGAGGTTGCTGTGAGCTGTAATGCCACGGCACTCTACCCAGGGGGACAGCTTGAGGCTCTGTCTCAAAAAAAAAAAAAGTATTACAAATTTAATACAGTTTTTTCCTTTCTTTTAGAATTTGTGCACCTTTTTTTTTTTTGGCACCCACTGTGATATCCTTGTATCCACACTCACACATATACATAAACCCCTTTTATGTTGAAGTCAACCCCTTTTTTTGAGTACAGCCATCTGATTGTGTTTCTGCCCATGTTTCTTCACACAGAATATAACCATAAATGTTCTTTTCCCTTAAACTGGAGAAAAAAAACTAAGTACAAATATAAGTCAATAAGTACAGGATTCCTTTTTCTTTTTTTTTTAAATATATACCTCATCTCGTTACAGCATTCTTTTAGAATTTTTTTCCCACTTTGTCCCCACTTCCCTGCTACCATTCCCAGCCTCTGGTAACCATCATTCTACACCCTGTATCCATGAGATCCAATGCTTTTAATATTTAGCTCCCACATAATTTTTCCACACTTTCATCTATGTTGTTGCAAATTACAAGATTTCTTTTTTTGTAGCTATATAATGTTCCATTGTCTATATGTACCACAATTTCTGCATTTATTCATCTGTTGATGGACACTTACGATGATTTCATATCTTGGCAATCGTGAATGGTGCTGCAATAAACAAACACAGGAGTGCAGATGTCTTTTCTGATATCTGAAGGGAATATACTGATTCCCCTTCCTTTAGATATCTACCTAGCACCTAGCGGTGGTATACCATATGTAGTTCTTTAATTTTTTGAGGAAATTCTGTACTATTCTCCATAGTGGTTGCACTAATTTACATTCCCACTAACAGGATTTGAAAGTTCCTTTCTCTCTACATCCTTGCCAGCATTCATTATTACCTTTTTTCTTTTTTTCTTTTTTTTGAGACAGAGTCTTACTTTGTTGCCCCTGGTAGAGTGCCCTGGCATCACAGCTCACAACCTCAAACTCTTGGGCTCAAGTTATTCTCTTGTCTCAGCCTCCCAAGAAGCTGGGTCTACAGATACCCACTATAACGCCCAGCTATTTTTATAGACGAAGTCTTGCTCTGGCTAAGGCTGGTCTCAAACTCATGAGCTCAGGCAATTCACCTGCCTTGGCCTTCCAGAGTGCTAAGATTACAGGTATGAGTCACTGCACCTGGCTATTATTGTCTTTTTGATAAGAGACACTTTAACAGTGGTGAGATGATTTGCATTTCTCAGAAAACTAATGATGTTGAGCATTTTTTTATGTATTTGTTGGACATTTGTATGTCCTCTTTTGAGAACTATCTATTCAGATTCTTTGCCCATTTTAATTGGATTACCTGACTTTTTTCCTATTGAGTTTTTGGAGCTCTTTCTATATTCTATTTTATATATTACACACACATATATATTCTAATAGTTATTAGCCCTTTGTCAGATGTGTAGTTTGTAGATATTTTCTCTCATTCTATGGGTTATATCTCCCCTTTATTGTACAGAAGCATTTTAGTTTGATGTGATCCCATTTGTCCAATTTTGCTTTGATTGCCTGTGCATTGGAGGTGTTGTTCAAAAAATCATTGCCCGGAACAATGTGCTGAAGTGTTCCCCAATGTTTTCTTCTAGTAGTTTCAGATCTTAGGGATTCAATTTTTATGTATAATGAGAGATATGGGTTTAGTTTAATTCTTCTGCATATGTATATTTGGTATTCCCAGCACCATTCTTTGAAGAGACTGTTCTTTACTAACTATATGTTCTTGGTATTGTTGTTAAAGATAAATTCACTATGTGTGAATTTACTTCTGGGTTATCTGTTCTGTTCTGGGTTATCTGTTCTGTTCCATTGCGTCTGTTTTTATGCCAGTACCATGCTGTTTTGGTTACTAGAGCTCTGTAGCATAATTTGAAGTCAGGTAATGCAATTCTTCCAGTGTAGTTCTTTTTGCTTAGGATGACTATTTGGGTCTTTTGAGGTTCCATATAAACTTTAAAATAAAAATTTTATGTTTTCTGTTTCTGTAAAGAATGTCATTGGTATTTTGATGGGGATGGCATTGAATCTGCATATTGCTTTGGGCAGTCTGTACATTTTAATAATATTTATTCTTCCAGTCCACGAGCTTAGAATTTGTCTCTTTTTGTTTGGTTGGGTTTTTTTTTTTTTTTTGTCCTCTCCAATTTGTTTCATCAATTTTTTATAATTTTAATTATACACATCTTTCACTTCTTTGCTTAGGTTTATTCCTAGATAGTTCATTTGATTTGCAGGTATTGTAAATGGAATAACTTTCTTAATTTCTTTTTCAGATTGTTTACTATTGGCTTAAGAAATGCTACTGATTTTTGTACATTGATTTTTTTTATCACGTAACTTTTTTGAATTTATTAGTTCTAATAGTTATTTGTGGAGGATTTAGATTTTTCTAGGTATACTAAATCATATTGTCTGTAAACAAGGATAATTTGACTTTTATTTTTAATTTGGATGTCCTATCTTTCTTTCTTTGATCTGATTGTTCTAGTTTGAACTTCTAGTACTATGTTGAATAACAGTGGTAAAAGTGAGCATCATTGTCTTATTCCAGACCTTAGAGGAAAGGCTTTCAATTTTTTGCTATTCAGTATGATAGTTATTCTGGTTCCTATGTGGCATTTAACATGTTGAGGTAGTTCTTTCTATACCTGTTTTTTTGAAGGTTTTTATCTTGGAGGTTGTCAAATTTTACTGGAAGTTTTTTCACTTCAATTGAAAATGGTCATATGGTTTTTGTCCTTATTCTATGGATATGATGTATCACATTGATTAATTAACATATGTTGAATCATCCTTGCATCCCTGGAGTAAATTCCACTTGATCAGGATGATTGATCTTTCCAATGTGTTGTTTAATTCAGTTTACTAGTATTTTGTTGAGAATTTTTGCATCTATGTTAATCAGAAATATTGACCTATGGTTTTCTTTTTCTGTTGTGCCTCTCTGGTTTTGGTATCACAGTAATACAGGCCTCATAGGGTGAGTATGGGAGTATTCTCTCCTCCTTGGCTTCTTGAAATAATTTAAGTAGGATTGGCATTAATTCTTCTTTGAATGTTTGGTAGGATTCAGTAGTGAAACCATTGGATCCTGGGCTTTTCTTTGACGGGAGACTTTATTACTGCTTCTATCTCAAGAAGTTTATTCATGTTTTGGATATTCCTTTAGATTATTATCATTTCCACATTTGTAGTTGTCTCACATTGTCTTTGTGGAGGCAGCTATAAAAAATAACTGGACATCTTAAAACAATAGAAATATATTTTTCATAATTCTAGAGGCTGAGAAGTCCAAGATCAAAAAGGCACCAGCAGATTTTGTCCCTCATCAGGAACAATTTTCTAGTTCATAACCAGCACTTTCTAGTTTTATCCTCACATAGTGTGTGAGGGGTAAGGCAGCTCTCTGGGGCCTTTTGTATAAAGGAACTAATCCCATTCATGATGGCTACCTCCTCATGACCTAATCATTTCCCAGGAGTTGTTATCAAAACAGTCTTAATTCTATTAAAATTATTACTCTATTGAATTGTGTTGTATTAAATAAAAACATGAAACTGTATTGATAAATACAATGGTATAATAAGACTGAGTTCAAATAGCCCTAAATTTTGATAATATGCATCTCAACTTTCGGGAGCAAAACTGATCAGCTTCCTGGAGACAGGCCCACTCTCTGGAGCCGTCAATGTGCTGTAAGGATGGCAGTGTGCTTTACAGATGGAATGAAGAAAGCCAAGTAATCTTTTAAATTCAAGTGGTTAGGGAAATTTCTACTGAAAGCTCATAGAACAATGCCAACACATATAAAGCACTGAACAAATGTTAGCTATTAATATACAAGTTTAGAGCTCATTTTTCCTGACTTCTTGTCAAGAGATAGATACTTGTAAATTGATAGTGTTCTTTGTTCTACACATTTATTTTGTATTGACATTCATAAGAAACTTTTATCCCCTTTTAGCTGCATTAGTAAAAATTTCCAGTGGATTAAATGATATGTGCTGTGTTTGTTACAACAGTAAAGCCTGACAATCAATTCTAGAATTATGCTAAATATAATATCTATGAAATAAGAAAAATATTTTTGATAGTTGAGCTCTCTTTTTTCTTCCAAATTAAGATGCATATAGTTTAAAAGTCAAATACTGTATTACATTGATTCTAAGATGCACATTTTCCCACATTTTAATATAGTTGAAATCTGAATGTCATCTTACTGTCCATGACATGGTATAATTACAGTAGACCAGGTGGTAATCATAACACAGTGACACTGCCTGCACATTTATACTCCATAAAAGTACCAACATCAAAATTCAAAAGTTGCAGGAACTTAGAAGAAAATCATAGAATCAATGTGTATCACTCTTTAGAGGAATACTACATCATCAATGATCTCAATAGCACAGAGAGCACTGTTGTATGGAAAACCACAAGCATCAACAACTTTGAGTTAAAGTAATTCGGGAGAATTTGACATTTAAGAATACCTCATCCAACTCACTTCACTTATATTTTGTTTTTCATTTATGGACAGGAATGATGTATGATTAAAAATACTATGCCAACATAAAAGGTCTCTTTTATTAACACCATATTAAAATTACAGTGATTTCTGATGATGATTCAAAAGTAATACTCCTGTCAAGCATAATAGTGGGTTGAATATAGGAAGCAACTGTATTCAGGTGCTTGACCACAAGCAGTGCAAGACTGTGATCTGTGATTCCTGAGAAGAGTAAGTCAGAATGTGGGCCTCACAACTGCCCTACTGTCTGACCAGGGGACAGATTTATGACTAGAGCACAGCGAGCTGGAGTTCAAGCAGATAGATTGTGGTGGTCCATTCAACTGAGAAGGCAGAGATCAGAGTTGGAGCAGATGAAGCAGCTAGCATCTATAGAGCAGGACCCCAGAGTAGAAAGCAGTACAGATAGGGGACACCAAAAGTCTGTAATAAGGTTCTTTGTAAGCCTTTGGCCAACAACTGTGCTATGCATGAATCAGAATGAGATTATATAAAGCTTACTAGGGAACAGCTGCCACAGGTTCAACATGGAAAGGAGATATTAGTGGTCAAGCCCTGTCTATTAAAATGCTATTAACATGATAGATATCCACCAGAGACAACAATAGGCTTCAGCTTAAGAGTCAGGGTCATACCTTGTTCCATACCTGCCCAATAAAGCCAAAAACAAACCCTGACAAGATCTTTAGGAAGACAGAGTTTAGAGGTTTAATTCTACAAAGTAGGAGGAGTCTAGAAAATACCTTAGTTTCTTCAACTTTTTACCCTAATAAAGTATATAACTAAGGCTAAAGTTATACAATACAAGTGATTAGATAATAATTGAACTATGTACTAGCAATTTAAAACAAATTTAACATTGTTCAGAGTCTCTATCATACACGGCCAAAACAATTTCAAAAATGAAAAACAAGCTAGAGTAATTATATCATGTGATCTCAAGACTTGCTACAAAGTTACAGTAATCAAAACACTGTGATAATGGTGTACTGATAGGCAAATAGAGGGAGAGGCCAAGATGGTGAACTAAAAGCAGCCTACACTGACTACCCTCAAGAAGAGAATCAAAGGTTGCAGGTAATATTTCAAGCAAGGATGGACTATCTCAGAGTACTGTGAATCATCAGAAGCAACTGTAGACACCCAAAATGGGAGAGAGAGAAGCAGTGTGAACCATTTGGCAGGACTGAAAGGTACCTGAGGAAAGCATCTATGTGCCAGTAAGGGTTGAGAATAGACCCCCAGTGTACTGTTTTCCCCCAGTAGGCACTGCACTCTGAGCCATGAGGGGGCTCCCTACCACAGCAGGCCTCCAAACTGATCAGGGAGCTGCTTGGAGACTGCAGCAGTATTAGACAAGAAGGTGGGCACAGTGGTGTCCCACCAGCTTCTGGTCTCAACTCATGGCAACAAACACCAATATGTGCACTCATTCCCAGAAACTCAGTCTACAGAGGGCTCAACTCCACTGCAGCCACCTTCCCATTACCCCTCCCAAGTCAGAGAGGGAGTGGAGAGAGCAGTTGCTCTCACACACTCTGTGACTGGTTGCCAAGCACTCCTCCAACACCTCCACCAGCTGCTTCTAGAGATCCAAGTACAGAAGCCACCAACTGACCCTTACTATCTTCTGCCACAATCTTGCTACCTCAGTAGCACCACCATTGCCACCTGCTAACCTAAAGGAAAACCCATCAGGCTGACAACAGACTTCTCAGTGGAGACCTTAAAAGTTAGAAGATATCATGGCTCCATTTTCAGTCTCCTTAAACAGAACAACTGCCAGCTAAAATTTTGTATCTGCAAAACTGTTTCATAAATGATAGAGAAATGAAGACTTTTCCAGACAAGCAAACACTAAGGGAATTTGTCACCACCAGACCTGCCCTACAGAATGCTCAAAAGTACCTCATACATACAAAAGTATAATAGACACCAATAAGTGTATAAATACCCCAAAATTAGAGCTCAAAGCTCTTACAAAACAGTAGCACAAAAGGAAAAAATGAAAGATATCATCCAACATAATGAACAGAACAGCACCACACATATCAATACTAACACTCAATGTGAAGGATCTGAATGCCCCACTTAAAAGGCATTAACTGGCTGAATGTATGAAAAAACACAATCCAAGTATCTATTGTATCCAGGAAGCCCATCTAACCCACATGGCTACATGTAGACTCAAGGTAAAGGGATGGAAAAAAATATTTCATATAATTAAAAGTAAGAGTAACCATTCTTACTAAAGATACAATAGACTTTAAATCAATAATGGGAAAAAGAGAGAAAAGATGGTCATTATATAATGGTAAAGGCAGCAATTCACTAAGAAGAATAACAATCTTAAATACATATGCACCTAATACAGAGGTTTCTAGATTCATACAGAAAATTCTGCAAGATCTAAGCAAAGAAATAAACAGTAGTATCATAATAGCTGGGGACATTGACACTCCACTTACAGAATTGGACAGATCATGAAAGTAGAGAACAAATAAAGAAATAATGGACTTGAACATGACCTTAGATCAAATGGACCTAACAGACATTTACAGAATATGCTAGCCCAAAGCTACAAAATAAACATTTTTCTCATCAGCACATGGGACATTTTCTAATATTGATCACATATTATGCCACAAAACAAATATCAGCAAATTAAAAAAAATAAAACCCTAACATGTATCTTCTCAGACTACAATGAAATAAAATAAATAAATTCCAAGAAGAACTCCAAATTCTATACAAAGTTATAGAAATCAAACTTCCTCTTGCTGAATGATCCTTGGTCTAGTGATGAAATTAACAGGGAAATTAAAAGATTCTGTGGCATAAGATTTCAAAATCTGGGCTGAGCAGGATAAACAGTCTTTTAAAATTAACTTTAATTTTGTTAATTCAAAATGAATAAAACACATAAATGTAAGTAACGAAACCATGAAAATTCTAGAAGAAAATATAGGAAAAACTCTTCTAGTCAATGGCTTAGGCCAAGAATTTACTACCAAGACCACAGAAGCAATTATAACAACCAATGAGACTTGATTAAATTAAAAAGTTTCTGCACAGCAAAGGAAATAACCAACAGAGTGAATAAGCCACCTACAAAATAGGAGAAAATATTTTCAAACTGTATATCTTATAAAGGAATAATATGCAGAATCTATAAAGAATTGTAACAAATTAGCAAGGAAAAAACAGAATCCCATTAAAAAGTTGGGAAAAAACAAAGCAGGGGGGATCACGCTACCAGACATCAGACTATATTATAAATCAATAGTGATCAAAAAAGCATGGTAGATGTATGGAACAGAATAGAGAACCAAGAGCTGAAATCCTCATATTCAAAGTTATTCATTCCGAAGTCTTTGAGCCAAGATACATGAAAGCCATTTAGTTTTGAATCTTCACTTCTATTTAACACACAATGCAACAGCCACCAGCAAAACTGAAAGGACCTCACTGTTTTTTCCCTAAGAACTTCAGGTCTGTTCACTGTGAGAGAATCATAGCACATTACATGTTTTCCATTGTCTTTGAACATAATGATGAGATAGCTTACTATTAAAACTTGTCCCAAAAGGCTAGGGGGCAACTCCATTGACTTATCTATGATTCAGAATGACTCTGGCTGGCCACATGGCACATAGCTTCTCTTGTTCTGCCTTTTTTTCTGAGGTGTTTTCTCTCTTTCTTTCTCTCCTCTATTTCATTTTTTCATTCTTGCTTTACTTTTTTTTCTATTTTGGAAACAAAAACAGGACAAATGCCATAGGAAAGCAGATTATAACAGGAAGGCACCTGATTATTACATTGTAGTCTAGAGGAGCCCAGATTACACAAGCCAGTTTGTGATTTCACAAACATAGGGAAAACAAATGGAACCCAGTGTGTCTGAATAACAGTTTTACTCCTATCTGGAGGGATGAAAAGTGGAGTGAGGGAAGGAAAATGTCTCTCTGCCTTCCTAGATTTCATTCATCCACAAGTTCTGAGTCCTTCAAAGCATACCAAAGAAAGGTAACTGGTCATGTTCCAATAAATGAATTGATGGGGATTGATAAGAGTGTCTGATCACTTTGAATGCACCACACCAAAGGTTATTGAAGGATCTGTCAGAGATTTCATCCAATGGATTGTTTTTCAAACTTCTTTGCAGAGCAGAGACTCAGGCTACATCAAACCACCTCTAGGCTCAGTAATTCACCTTTTACTTTGAGAAAAATAATGAAGGCCTTATAAATGAGTTGTACCTCATGGGGTTATATTTGATATAAAAGAAAAAAAAAACAAAATGAGGTAGAGAGGATGGTGACTGTGGATCAAAGAAGTAGGGTACCAGCTCCATAAAACAAGATGGCAGGTTTAAAACTGGCCCCAATCAAAAACTGTAAAAAATAAATAAATAAATAAGAAAAGTGAAGTAGAGAAGACATAGAGAGAGATAGAAGTGGATGGAAGGAAGGTGAAAGGAAGGAAATAAAAAGGGAAAGAAGGGAGGAAGGAAGGAAACTCAAGAAATAATACCATGAGTACATAAACTATGGTATATGTATGCCATGAAATATCATTCAGCCAAAAAGGAAGATGGAATCTTTACAACATTTGTATTTATCTGGATCGATTTGGAGAACACTATCCTAAGTCAAGGATCATATAAATGGAAAAAGCAAGTATCCAAAGTACTTGATACTAACATGGAACCAGTAGATTAAAAATTACCTGCCCACACAACTTATACGAAAGTGAAACATAATTAAATTCAAGGGGATGGCTAGGAGGGAGGGGTTACATTCCTGTGTCAAGTACATCTACTCCTTTGTGGGGTGGGGAAGAGGCACATAAGCCTCAGAGCAGAGCTAGGTGTTACTCAAAGCATTTGCCACAGACATGGTTTGAGTTAGAAAGAGTACAGGAGTGATATTTTTGCCCTCCCTCCATGACAAAGGGCACACTTCCCAAACACACACATGCAGACAATCACACATCACCTTGCAGTTCAAAAGTAGCTGCAGATGGCATTTGGGTGGGGTTTCACATGGAAATATATTAACAGGAGGACATCCACTGGGCCTAGTCAGTGTGCCCTTAGCTCTGAAGGGAGATCTTTTTGCATTTGAATGAGGCTATGGTGGATGAGGTACTGAAAGACAGAATCTGCTCTTCTCCCGCAGGTCTCAAAGATATTCTTTTTAGGACCTTATTGTCAGGCTAAGTCTACCTACAAGACAGACCTTCCATCACATGTGCCTCAGGTGGCTTTTCTTCGATGAGCAAACTTCCTCATCTTCAAACATTCTAAGCCTTTACACAAAAATACATATTTTTAGCCTATCAAAAAATTATTGTAAACCTTCAGAGTGAGGCAGGGGATAGAAACAGAGTGGATTCTGTCCCAGTAATTCTATACAGGAATTATCCAAACAGTCTCTGATAAGTACAAAGTTACTACTACTTAATATCCCCACTGAAGGATATGTTGCTGTTATTTAAATGCACTTCAGAGGATGCAAGTTGAACCTATGTAATTTTTGCAGGAAGATGAGGTCAATAAGAGAGAAAGAGCACACAAACACCCTGTTTATAAGAGGAAGGGCTTTATTTATTAGCTGGGAGCCTTAGGCATAGATTTCCAAATGGCCATGCTACCTGACTGCTGTGGTCTTTTGGGTTTTATTGATAGTCACAAAGTTCCACGCCACATGTACCCTTCTCATTGGCAGTTTGAATCAAGTGGGAGAAGCTAGCACAGCCCCTACAGAACTACAGGATTTCACAGAACTTGGAAATTTCCAGGTTCCAGGAAGTTAAGCCTATAAATTCCCAAGAGCTGAGTCACCATGGAGAGGACCCTGCAGGTGCATCCTGGTGGTTTCCCTGAGAAGACCTGTTCTCCCAGACCTTGTCCTTCTCGGGTATCCTCTCTCATAATAACCTCATAACTTCCTTTACCTTTTATTATCTTTGAGGACAGGTGGTCAGGCACCAAGGGCATGTATATTAACTTGATCATCCATGAATCAGGAGATTTTCATGAGCACACAAGAAGAAAGATTTTACAAGAGGGAGGCCAGAAATTGAGTAGGTGGGCTCGGTGTTTGAGACACTTGTTTGCTGAGTCTCCTGAATGGTAAATAAAGCCATTCTCTCTTCCAACTGATGCCAGAGACTCTTTTGTCTGCTTTGGAACCTTCTACATTTTCTTGGTTCCCAGACTATGAAGCAAGGTTTGGTGGCAGACTGCACAACCAGATTCTTTGGTGTGTTTTCTTCCCATTCTGAGGACTACCTTCTTGTGGAACTCCATTTGGTTTGGCCATGCAGTCCCTAGAGCACTCCTGAGACTGATTCTCTCAAATGGACACTTTGTGGGTGTTCCTGCTACAGATCCCTGTGGTGGCTGAGCACTGGAGAATAACAGGCAACAAGCAGTGTCGGGACATTATGATAGAAACACTCAGGGTCCCCTATATTTGGATGGAAAAGAAGTCTTATTAAGTCTGAAGGCAGGAACACCTACATTATAAGTCATAATAAGAAGTCTTATTAAGCTCAGAAGTGATATTTTTATATCACTGGTAGGTGAAAGGTATTTGAAAGAGTGTGGATGTTCTGTGACTGCGATGGACACCAAAAGTGGAATTCCAGCTTCTTCTCATGAGGACAAAGTGAGTGATGGCCTCAAACTATGGTAGTGTAGCACATCTCATATGACAAAATGACAATCTGTTCTAGTGTATTGTATCAACCGGCCTAAGCCAAGAGGCTCCCCCATTCTTGAGAAGAGGGTGACTGGTACCATCAGTGCAACACTTCCATGTTACCCCTACCAGTACCCCTACCCTTCTTGTGGAGTGAATGTACATTTTTGTCTTTAGAGGGAGACACTGGTTGGAGATTGGAAATAGGCAAGAAAAGGTTACCCCACTGGCTACCATGTTTAAAATCTTTAAGAAAGAATTTTCAGGTGAATCTGGGGTTACTAAAGTTTTGTGAGCTAGAATGGCCTTCATTGAGGTTAGTATGTCCATTGTAGGAAGTCTTTTTTTTTTTTTTTGAGACAGAGCCTCAAGCTGTCCCCCTGGGTAGAGTGCCATGGCATTACTGCTCACAGCAACCTCCAACTCCTGGGTTCAAGCGAGTCTCCTGCCTCTGCCTCCCAAGTGGCTCAGACCACAGGCGCCCGCCACAACGCCCGGCTATTTTTTGGTTGCAGCCGTCATTGTTGTTTGGCGGGTCCGGGCTGGGGATTCGAACCTGCCACCTTAGGTGTACATGGCTGGCACCTTAGCCGGTTGAGCTATAGGCGCCGAGCCCATTGTAGGAAGTCTTGAGAACTCCTTAGTATCAAAGGTATGGCACAGAGTCACTGGGAAAGGTAGTCATTCTAACCAGTTTCCCTACATTGATACTTGGTCAGAACTAGTAATGAACCCACCACCATGGTTGAGAGGACAGGTGACAACAGTGCTAGTAGCACAGGGACAGAAAGAAAAAATAATTTCCACCCAACCTAGAGTAGTGGTGCTGAAGATATTGGCAGACCCCAGGCTAGAGGAACCCCCTGGATGAAATTCCACTTCCCTAGTACATAGAGACTTCATGTTCTATGACACCTGAGTAGCCTGACAATCTTCCCTCCAATGCAGACTGAGCCACACTCAGCCCAGTCAGACACTACTTGTGTAAAGAAAGGAAAAGTCATTGGAGAGTTAGCCCACTTAGAAGCTCGACTAAGGCCTAAACCAGGAGTTCAGATGACCCTCATAGAGACTAGACACACAAGTCATGTAGATGTGGATGAGTATGTGATCAAATGGAGAAGAATGATATATCAGCCATTCCAAATCACAGACTTACTGAATTGGAAACATCACACTCTTTCCAACAACAAGAATTCCCAGACATTGGCCAAAGTGATGCAAACTGTTTTTCAATTCCATAACCCAAAATGGGCAGATTGCCACCAACTATTCATGACCCACTTTAACACAGACGAGAGACCCCGTGAGATTCATGCTACATCTAATTCGTTAGAAAATAATGCCCCAGACAACTTCTAAAACACCTAATGGAAATTTGGGTCTAGTTATCTGCATTGTTTACCCAGTAGGACCTGAGTATAGCAGAAGGCATGATATGTCTGACCTGATACCATGAGATACTGTTGCATGGGCTGAGGAGAGGAGTACAGAACACTATTAATCTAACCCAAGTGAGTGAATTCCACCAAGAATAGAATGAGCACTCAGGCTGATATTATGAGAGATTATCTGAAGCATCCTGGATGTATATGTATACCCTTTTCCAACCCAAGATCTCTGAGACCAAGAAGAGGGTTAATATAGCCATGGATGATCAAAATTCTGAGGCTATATTGCAAAATCTGCAGAATCAGTAGGAGTTTTCAGGCATGAACACCTCACATCTTCTTTAAATATCCCATAAGTTCTTTGTAAACCATGAAGCAGTGAGCCGTAGAGAGGAAGATAAGGACATGAAACAGAGCTGATCACACAGTGGCAGCATTGAAGGGTAAAAAGTGGGTAACACCTCCTATTTGAAGAGGACAAAGTCAAGAAATTCAAGGAAGTAGACGACCTCAGGTAAAAGAACCCTATCTGTAGAGGAATCAGTGTGCAATGAGCGAAAAGACAGGGCATTGGAAGAATGAATGTCCCCAAAGACAATGAAAATCCTGTGGGAGAGGTGGTAGACACAGAAAGGCAGGGTGATCTTTATAATTTATTGGGAGAGGCCCTGCTAGACTTCAGGAGACTGGACTCAGGTGTCTCCAGAAAGCCCTTGGTCTGAGTAAGAACTGGGATCAGGGACGTTGACTTTCTGATTGATACTGGGATCTAACATGATGGTAACCCAGCCAGTAGCCCCTCTTTCAGAACACACTAGAAATGATCATCTGAGGAGCAACTGGGGTTCCTACTGAACAAGTCTTCTGCCTCCCTCAGAAGTGCTCCATAAGAAGCCATGAGGTAACTCATCAATTTCTCTACATGCCCTATTACATTTTGCCCCTCCTAGTTTGAGACCTCCCAGGGAAACTCAGAGCCACAGTATCTTTTTCTCTCAAGAAATTATGCAGCCAAAACTGTCCAAATCAGCTGTAGTGCTAGCTGAAACAATGCTGTGAGAAGAGGAGTGGAAGTGGAGGCTTTTTGCAACTGAGCCAGGGGAGGAACTCAAGCCTGAGCTAGCCAAGTAGTGGCCAAAGTTTACCCCCAGGGATTTCCGTGAATAAGCCACCAGTTATAATAGAGGTAAATCCAGGGTAATGGATGGAGAGAGAAAAATAGTACTGAGTGTCCAGGGAAGCCCTGGAAGGGTTCCTGGTATGCCATTAGAGATTTGAACAGCTTGGAATAATCACCCATTGCCAGTGTTCCTGGAACACTCCCTTACTCACCATGCAGAAGCCTGGCATGAAAGACTGTTGACCAGTGCAGGATCTGAGGCTTGTTAATCAGCCCCTGTAACAATACATTCTTCTGTGCCTAATCAGTACACTCTCCTGAGTCTGTTGCTACCAGATGTCAAGAGGTTCACTTGCCTTGAATTAGAAGTACCTTTTTAGTATAAAGCTACCCCTGGAAAGCTAGAACCTGTTTGCTTTCCAGTGGAGAAAAACAGGAACAGGAACAGAAACCCAGTACATATGGACGAGGTTGCCATAAAGATTCAAAAGTTCACCCTTGATTTTTGGAGAAGTGATGCCTTATAATCTCCAAAAATTACTAGCTTAGAAAATAGGGTGTATGCTGCTTCAGTAAGTTAATGACCTCTTCTTAGTAGACCCTAACTTGTAGGGGTACACCTGAGGACCCCTGGATTGTTAATCTCCCGTGATTGTCTTTTGCAAAATCTGGAATTATGCTGCTATATCTAAGTGTCTAAGCTGAAAGCCCAGATTTTCCAAGGGTGAATACAACATATAGAATTCTTTATCCAGCAGGGTGAGCAGAACCTAGGTATAGAACTGAGGCAAATCATTAATTACCTCCCCATGCCCACAAGCTGAAAGCAAGTTCAGGATTTCTTACATATTGCCTTTGAATTCCCAACTTTGCCATCCTGGCCAAACCATTGACAGAGATAACTAAAGGAGAAGAGGGAAGGAGAGAACTTAGATTGGGGAGGAGAACACAAACATGGCTTCTCTCAGTTAAAGTTGAAACCCATGACTTTGCCTGTGCTGGGGTATCAGACTTAGCCAAGTCATTTACTTCGTAAGTCTCAGAAAGAGAAAAGATGGCTATGGGTATATTAACCCAGCTGATTGACTGCTGATCAAGACCTCAAGCTTATCTCTATAAAAAGATGAATGGAGTGGCAAAAGTTTGGCCACCATGCTTATGTGCTTTAGCCACTCTTCTTGTGCAAAGAGCTAACTCTAGGGCAGAATCTTAAACTGAAAGTATCACACCCTGTGGTCACTGCAGTGAAAATGAAGGAGGATCTTTAGCTCACTAATGAAAAATTAACTAAATACCAAAGCTTACTGTGTGACAATCCACATGTAACAATGGAAGCATGTAACAACCTGAACTCAGCTATGTTTCTTCCAACCACTAGAAGAGAAACACAGCATGACTATGAAGAACATATACACAATGTATATTCAAACAGGCCTGATTTTAGTAACCAAATTTAGATAGATGCAGACTGAGAATTATGTGTATATGAAGACAGTTACATGATTGTTCAAGGTGAGTGACAGGCTGGGGTTTCAGTGGTCACCTTAACAGAGACTGTAGAGGCTAAGTCCCTACCCAAAGGAACACAAGCTCAGAAGGCCAAGTTAATTGCCTTGACTTGACCTTAGAACTAAGTTAAGGGAAAATTTTAAATGCAGATACAGATTCCAAATATAATTTTTGAATTTCCAAGGGCATAGAGCATTGTACAAGGAAAGGGAACTATTAAATTGTGGACAAAAAGACATTAAGTATCAGCAAGAAATACTTCAGTTACTAATGGCACTATGAAATTCCCAGAAGATGGCATGAACACCAACAGGATGCTTCCAATGTCACTAAATGGAATGGTAGATGCTGAAGCAAGAAGGGCCCATTCATACTGGGTGTCACAAGTGACTCCCCTCATCTCATTGGTCCCAGAGCTTACACCAATCTACTCCTGGGAAGAGAAGAAATGATTGGAAGAAGAAGGGAGACAGAAAATAGAGGAAAAATGGATGAAGATGCCATATGGATAAATTGAAGTCTTATAGCTTCTAGGAGCCATCATGATGACAATAATGCATGAAAGCACTCATCTTGGACAAGTGAATTTCATAAAATTTATGGCTGATACTTGTACATCTCCCAGGCAGCACCCCTGGCCAAAACTTTCAGTCAATAGTGTATGATCTGCAGCCAGTTCAGTCCTTGCCAAGGACTAACAGTGCTCTCAGGAATTCAGTCATATTGAGCCACATCCTTCAAGGACCTTCTGGTAGACTTTATGAAATACTCAGGTGTATAGGAAATAAGTACTTGCTTGTGATGATGTGCTCTTATTTCAGATGGGTATAAGCATACCTTACACATACTGAGAAAGCAAAAGAAGTCACCTGGAACCTCTTGAGAAACATCATACCAGGCTTTGGACTCCCACTACAGATTGGATCAGACAGTGGAACAGGATTCATCTCTGAATTAGTCCAGAAGACAGCAAAATTCCTTGGCATCACCTGGAACCTCACAGAGACTATTGCACACAGATCATGAGGAAGGTGAGATGCATGACTAGAACTATGAAAATAAGATTAGGGAAAGTTTGCCAGGAATCAAACTTGCAATGGGTTAGGGCTCTGACCTTCATATTATTCAAGAGTAGATATACTCCCACTAAGGGGATGGGATTCTTGCCTTATGAAGTCTTATATCATAGACCACTCTCAATACTACAAAGTTTCCAGGATTCCCCCAGGAACTGGGAGAAATGGAGCTGAGAAAACAACTGCAAGCCCTAGGAAGGATGGCAGAAACACTCTTGGGATAGAACAAACTAATAGGACCCATTAGTCTGCAAACTAATAGGACCTATTAGTTAGCAACTCCCTGTTTACCTTTTCTCCCAAAGAAGCAAGGTGTAGTTCAAAGATTGGACTGTAGGTATCTCTTCTAAGAACAATGTATTGTAAGTCTTAAGAGAGCTCCAGTGCTTGTTGCTTTCACATTAATTGAAAGTGGAATGAAGTACCAAGATGCAGTACAATTCATAAGAAAAAAACATCAGGGAGCTTTTAATAATGTTTATATTTGGAGTATTGTCCGAAGAGGAACCTGAACTTCAAAGACTCCAATGGTCATAGAAACAACTGTTGCATTCAATAAAACTGAGGTGTCTGATGCTATTGCCATGGAATTAAAACTTTAAACAGGACCTAATTGGCCATATGTATGTTTACTAGCCAATATGTTGGCTTCATTAATGCAGATTCCATGGGAGTATTGTAAAGCATTTTTACCAGGCCACAGCTTAATAGAATTTGCATTCTCTATGTTTGAGTTACAATCAACCTTTTCATACACTAAACAAAAGATTCTTGCTGTTCATCACTTAAAGGTGCTTATCATTTTACCAATAGGCCTTTCCTGAAATTATGTGGCATTATACCTGTTTATGTGACAAGAGATTCCCATGCCAGAATCTTCACAATATAGAAGAAATTTAGAAAAATTAGGTACCAAAATACCCAGCACAATATTGGTATATTTTTAGCATCATACAAAACTAAAATCCAAGGAACTATGAACACTCCAGACCTTATGTGATTTATTATGTCATTTGAAATATCAAAAGAAGGCCCATGGTTTATTTGTTTGCTCACTTTAAGTTTAAACTTACCACATTTATATCAGTATACATCAGGTTAGCTCAGTCTTTGATTTTTCTTTTGGATTTTACCAAGTCTTAGAGTGATTTCTTAATGTCTATATATAAATCTCATTTTGTCCTGTTACCAAAATACATACATTGTGAAAATCTATATTGTACAAAAGCACATGTTTTTAGTATCTTAACACAAAAAAAGCCTTACAGTTAATTTAATGTTTTCACTCTGAGGTACAACTTAACAATGAGTACCTGAAAAAAGAATGGTTGGGGGCTCTTAAATATGTTTAGCAAAATGTTGACTTTGTCTTGTGAGGAACATGTACAAATATGCTCTTTAATTTTCTAAACATTTTTAGAATGTAGAGATGCTTTATTCATTATAACTAAAACAATAAACCCTTAAAACAACCATAAAATTTCTGAAATCCTTATAATTTTACCCATACTTATTAGAAGTTCTTTACCAACTTATTTCTGATAAAAATGTAATTTTTTCCTCTTTTTTCCCCAACTTCAAACAAAATTGTGGGTTTCTACTAATGATTTGAGCATATATCTAATATTTTATATATGCCTTTTGAGTTGATAATTTGCTTTGTTATGTAACTGATGAAATGTGATTTGTGTAAATGTTATTTCAATCAATGTTTATACTGTCTGGGAGTGAGTGGTTATAGTTCTGTGGGAGAAATAATTTCAGTGTTTCCCATATTGTAAAATCTTAGCATGAGAGCTTAAACAGCTAAATAAGTAATACAATGCAAAAAAAAAAAATAATAACAAGGTGGGGAGACCCTTACAATGTCATCTTGACCACACCTACTGTAGGGAGAGTAGCATAAATTCCTTCATGGATCAGTAGAGGGAACACTGCCACTGAACATGAGGAGACACTCAAACCTAAGAGCAACCATACCAGTCAGGAAGCAACAGCAATACTTGACCTTGCATTCCTATAGCCTGCACCCTCCACTTTAACAACTCCGGGACTTGGAAGGTGGTTATCCCAAGCTCCCTCATCTCAGTCTCTCCAAGTTTCCAAACAAACCCCCTTCCACACACACACACACACACACACACACACACACACATATCCTTCTGTCCCTTCTGGAGAAATCCATGTGATGCCCACTGTAGCTAAGATACTGGCTTCATGAGTCTGCCTGATTTCCCCACCCCCTCCTATTTCTCATTCCCACAGTCAATCTCCCATTCCTCCCACACCAGTTATGAAGATAGACAAGATCACTTCTGGGCTACTGGGGTTGAGCTGAAAAGGTGAATGGCCACTTGGTAGGAGCATCCCCTTAAATAACAAAAATTACATGAGTGAAGAAATAAATGTCACAGAGTTTAGAGTTCTGGTAATGAGAGGCAGACAGGGGAGGCTTTGAAAGGATAAAGTTCTCCCTAACTTTGGTCTCTTAATACAAAACTTAGGGTCCTTTATAATTTTTTTTTTATTATTCCATGAAAGGGAGGAACTATTTCAAATGGTTGCACTGTGGCTTTTGTACATGGCCTGTGTCTAACTCTGACCAAGGATAGCAGGTTTGGAATTGGTGTTATATCATGGTCAAAGAGATATCCCACGGAAGTCACACACCCACTGAAATTTTGGCACACTCAGGCTCACAATTCTTTTATGTTGTTGTGTGTTCTTTGGAGCTTCTGATCGAGGACTCAGGGGAAAGAACTGCAGACAGAATGAATGTTCAAGGGAGACCAGGACTCGCTCTGGTCATCAGCCCAGCTAAACTTTACTGATTACCTTATATACTTTCCAACATTCAGTAAGAATTTAACACATATACAAAGAAGTCAAGTGACATTAGGAAGCAACCATTTAAGATTACAATCTAGTGTGAAGGCTGAGGAACACATATACAATTGATTTTGTTTAGAGTAAAACATACTGGAGCCTGGCTATTGGTAGCCCAAGGTACAGTTAATATTATAATGCTAATGAGGGAGGAAGGCAGAGAATAGAACCCAATGCTCCAAGACCGGTCTTTCCATCCCCCAGCTCATACCTCTGCTGTTTCTCCACACCCCTTAGGGCGAGTCACTCTGAATATCTATAGGCAGGTACAGAAGCTCAAACCTCAAGAAAATGTTTCTCAGAAACAATCTCCTGAAGGAACACATTGAGGCGGACTGCCATGTCTTGAGCAAGTTGATCTTATCTCCTACATTTCCCCCTTCTTAATTATTGGCTTGAACTGCTGCCATAGCCAAAAATACAGCAGTGTTTCACTCACTTGTTTTCTTTACCTGTAATAGTTTTTTTATGATCCAATAAAACACAAATCCAATTAGGCAGAAATTGGCCTGGGAGAATGTTTTATTGTTAGGAACCCTCTGGCAATTGAAGCAACACCAAAAATATATTACTTGAATGAGCATTTCTGCACAGCTAAGGGCACTATTGGTAAAGCAAACTGACAGTCTTAAGAATGACAGAAAATTTTTGAAGGTTATTTTTATGACAAAGGTTTGATAACTAGAATTCACAGAGCACTCAAAGCGATCAATAAAAAAAGTAAAAACAACTCATTTCCTTATGGGAAAGAGACATGAACAGAAACTTATCTGAAGATGACAGATACACTAACAACAACAAACAAAATAAAACACATGCAAAAATGCTCAACATCTAAATCATCAGAGAAATGCAAATCAAAACCACTTTGGATATCACCAAACTAGATTAAGATTAGCCCACATCACAAAATTCCAAAAATGCAGATCTTGGCTTGGATGTGGAGAGAAGGGAAGAAGGAACACTTCTATACTTCTGGTGGGACTGAAAACTAACATGACCTTTTTGGAAAGCAGTTTGCAAAATTCTCAAGGAACTAAAAATTGACCTACCATTTATTCCTACAATTTCTTTACTAATTATCTACCCAGATCATAAAAAATCATTGTAAACAAAGACATTTGTACCAGAAGTATTACTGAAGCTGAATTCATAATGTCCGAGTCACATAAGCAACCCAAATGCCCATCAAATCATGAATGGATTAACAAATTATTGTATTTGTACACCACAGGTACTATGCAGTCATAAAAATAATAGAGACTTTACATATTTTATGTTTACCTAGATGGAACTGAAACACATTCTTTTTGGTAAAGTATCTCAAGAATGGAAAGAAGAATATTCAATGTACTCAATACTATTATGAAACAAATATATCAAAACCTATGCATTTATATGAATGATAAAACAGAACTATTGTTCACAAAGGAGGGAAGAGGAAGAGACTAGAGGAGAGGGGAGGGGAGATGGGATAGGGAAGATGTAGGGATGATATCTGGTGAGACCTCACCTATTATGCATAATGCAATGGTACATTCCAAAACTACTAAGAATATAGTATAAATGACTTACGAACATAAATACGTGAAATTATGGTTATGTTACTCAATCTGCTTTAAGCATTCCACATTGTATATCAAATCAAGACATTGTACTCCATAATTGTATACATTTATGACTTAGAAAAAAAGAAACATTCAAAATATATTGGGAAACATAAAGGTATACACACAGACACACACACACACACAAACACACCTTACCAATGGATTTGCTGTATTTTGGTTTCATCCAGAAATATATGAAACAAAACATATACTATTCTTACCATCAATAGAAATTTTCATAATTTCAGATCATAGGTAACAGCTGCACAGATGAATGACAATTTTTAGGCGTATTATTTTAAGTCAAACTATTTTGTAGATAATTTACATTATGCTCAATTTTGCAGATGCATTTTACAAAACTGTTTACTGATTTATAATTTTCGCTGCTTTCTTAAAAAAATTCCTTCAAGAAATGTTTATAGGGATACTTTACATCTTTTGTACTAACCTAGATGAAAGTGGAATACCTTATTCTTAGTAAAGCTTTGCAAGAATGGAAAAGCAAGAATTCTATGTACTCAATTCTAATATGAAGACAATTAATGACCTAGTATGGGGGGGGGGTGACAGAAGGGAAGAGCAGAAAAAGGGAAAGAGGAAGTGGATTGGGAGGTCATAGATTGTGATGACAAATTTTGGTGGCAGGGCACAATTATAAGAGGTACTTTACCTAACACATGCAATCAATGTTACCTGGTTCTTTATACCCTCAATGAATTCCCAATGATAAAAAAAATAAATTATAGGATGGAGGTTCATAGAGATTTGTTTCTCATTTTGTACACTTATTTTGTGTAGACTTACCTGCTGCTATTATTATTGTGGATAATATTTTCTCTATTTCT
>CAUYTI010002539.1:0-21443 GCA_963575145.1 Galago senegalensis | reverse complement strand
GGCGCCCGCCACAACGCCCGGCTATTTTTTGGTTGCAGCCGTCATTGTTGTTTGGTGGGTCCGGGCTGGGGATTCGAACCCGCCACCTTAGGTGTACGTGGCTGGCGCCTTAGCCGGTTGAGCTATAGGCGCCGAGCCAAGCCTTGCCTTCTTAACACGAGGTGGCAGCTGCTGCACAGCAGCCCCCAGGCCTTGCCAGTCTGTCCCTGCTGTCATCTTGGCCCCCAAATGCTCTGCCAGTGCTCCTGGAGGCACTGAGGGGAGGAGGGACCAGGCTCTTGCCCCTAGAAAAGATAAGGAAGCACCAGAAGCCAGTTTCAGCACAATTAGAACTTTTTTAATGCAAGGAAGGTCTTTAGTCACTTTCTTCCCACGGGTGAGTGCGAACAAACTACTGCACCTCGAAAAAGGGACTTGACTTTCCAGTGAGGTCTGCACCCCTCCTCACATAATACTGTATGGAACAAATGGATGGCAGGTGACAGGTCAGTTTGTGGAGATATTAGCAGCAGAGCAGTGCTGGGTAGTAGGGGCAACTCTCTGAACCCCTACAGGGGTGGGGAACGTATGGCCTTTTAATGAATCCAAATTTTACAGAATAATTCCTTTTATTAAAAGGAGTGCAGCAGAGAAAGATGAAGCTTTTTTTTTTGCCTCCTGTGGTGCTTAATAAAGAACAATTTTGAAATCAGAAGGCTAGAGGTCCTCATCCCTGTCAGGCCTGGGGGAACCCAGATGTGTGGCAAGAGGTTGCCCCACCTGCCCCAGGGGCACCACACCAGACAGCCATCCACTAAACTTGTCCTGAAAGTCAGAGAAAGGGGCTCAGGCCACATGCATTGGCTTATTTCTTATTGCTCAGGCTGGAGGGTGGAGTCATTTTAAGGACATCCAAGTCACACACCTCCTCCTTTGCTCAGCCAGGGAGGGGGAGATAGGAAAGAGAGGGGGTGAAAAGGGAAGGTGGCTTCCCCTATCCCCGCTGTCTGGACACTAGACCCAGACCAGAGCTATGGGCTGTCTCTCACCAGCACCAAACCATTCCTGAGGACCCACCATCCACCTGAAGGTGGGGGAGGGGCACATCAGAAAGCTCCAGTATAGTGAGGGGGTTACATTCCAGGCAGACAGGATCAGGTAGGGATTGGGGTGACTCCCTTCTCAGCCAGGACATACAACTCTGGAGCCCCAGAAGAGCATGCTCCCTGATGACCCCACATCCAGGCTAGAATGTAGAGAAAGGGAGACAAAAATCACAGCTTTTGAACAAGTGACTGGGAAGTTGCTAGAAAATTCAGTCAAGTATGAAAGGTGTCAGGGCGGCGCCTGTGGCTCAAAGGAGTAGGGCCCCAGCCCCATATACCGGAGGTGGTGGGTTCAAACCTGGCCCCCTGGCAGTGCCTGTGGCTCAGTGAGTAGGGTGCCAGCCCTATATACCAAGGGTGGCAGTTTCAAACTCAACCCTGGTCAAACTGCAAAGAAAAATAGCCGGGTATTGTGGTGGGCACCTGCAGTCCCAGCTACTTGGGAGGCTGAGGCAAAAGAATCACCTAAGCCCAGGAGTTGGAGGTTGCTGTGAGCTGTGATGCCACTGCACTCTACCAGGGGTGACAAAGTGACACTCTGTCTCTTAAAAAAAAAGGCCCTGGCAAAAAACTGCAAAAAAAAAAAAAAAGTATGAAAGGTGTCACTTTACAGAACCAAAACTAGCTTATATATTTTTCTGGAAGACTTCCTCTTACTCCTCCCTCTGAACCCTCCAAAAGACAAAAGTCACTGCACCTTACTTCTGTGACTGCCAGGCTGGTATGGAGTGCTGCAGTGGGGAGGGTATAGGAGGAAAGGGCGGGGTGACAAACAGGGAGCTGGGAGGTGGAAGGCACAAGAACCCACTTCATCGAGAGCACAGGAGAAGGTAGAGCTGGGTGGGGAAGGACACCACTGCCCCTGAAGTGGCTCTTAGCATAGAAACAGAGGGTGCTTGGTGTTCCTGTCCACACAGCCCTGGCCTGGCAGCTACTAGAAGGGGTGAGCTGGGGAAGCTGGTTCCCCTGTAGGCACAGTCACCACACATGAAGTCCAGCCAGAGCTAGAGAGGAGGAAGGCTGGGAGGGGACAGAGGTGTGCGCATGGGGCAGTCAGACAGAGTAGGAGGCAAGAAAGAACGTGCCTCTAACGTTATATATTAAAAATATCCATAGTTCTTGTGCACAAAATTCCATCATTCACATCTGAGTATCACCCCTGCCTCCCCCGCCGGGCCCCGGAACAGTTTTAAAAGAAAGATGGTGGTTTTCCTTTTCAAGAGCTGAGGAAACATCCACTCAGTCTTTTATGGATCTTGAGAAATGGTGACCCTTCCCCTTCCCCCCAGTCTCTGCCTCCCAGGCCTCTGCGTGCTGGGTGGTGTGAAGAAGGTGAGGCTGGGTCATTCGGTCACTCATGCCTCCGTTTGGAGGGTGGTATCAGGTGTGGGGGTAGGTCGGCAGGCAGCTCATGGCCTTCCAGCTTGACCTTGATGAGGTGGTTGGCCAAGGCAAACTCCTCGTCGTCCAGCAACCCATCCTTGTCCACATCGGCCAGCTTCCAGATCTTCCCCAGCACTGTGTTGGGCAGCTTGGACTTCACCATCTCCTTCTTGGCATTGGCGCCTGTGATCTTGCCATTGACGGGGGACAGCGTGTAGAAGATCTCATCGTAGGTGGGCTTGTCCTTGCCCACCACCCATTCCACATCATCGATGCCCTCACCAGCCCCCTCACCGTAGCCATGCCCAAAGGGCCCATTCATGGTGCCATCAAAGGCACCGCCCTTCACCGCCTGGGAGGGCATCAGGGACTCCTCCTGGCGCACCATCACCATCAGCCGGGCAATGTCATTGGCCAGCATGTCATCCACTGTGTCCAGCAGCTTGGGCTTCAAGGCCTGGAACTTGCTGAAGTCCTGGGTCTGCAGGAGTTCCTGTGGGTAGAAGGAAAAGCAGGGCTGGGAAGGGCAGCTCCCCCAGGCTGAGTGGCTTCTCAAGCAAAAAGGGTAGGTCTCCCACATACCACATACCAGCTTAGGCCACTTAGCCCCTTTGGGCCTTAGCTCCCTACCCTGTAAGCAGGAAGTAACAGCAGCACTTTCCTTCAGGGCTGTTGTGAGGATGGATGACAGGACACGGCAGGGCCCCTGGCCTAGCCCTATACTCTCCCCTCCACACAGTGTAAGTCATAACATTCTCCTGCTCAATGGGTGGGGTGCCAGTGATAACCCAGCAGCTTCCGTTTTGTGACGCCCTTCGCCAAAGCTGGGATTCCCTTGATAGCCAGTCCCCTGTGGCCTCCCTGACAGCACCAGGGGAGCCTGGAACAGCCATACCTGCATCTTACGGAGGCTGGGGAAGTCACCGGGGGAGATCTGGTGCTCCCTCTCAATCTTCTGATAGATCTCTCCCAGGTTGTTCACCAGTTCCTTCTTCTTGCTCTCTTTACCGAAGACGTTCGGCATCTCCTTCTTCAGGGAACTGATGATGTAGGCATGGACCTGTGAGGACAGGAGGGGTGGATAGCAGGTGCTTCCTTGGCACGTGCCTGGTGGCCCCAGGGAGCCTCTGAGGATGCTGCCACTGCCTGCTGCTCAGGAACAGGAAAGTGGGAGTGATGGGATCAGGCCGCCACTACCACCAGAGGACCCTGGCCCAGGAGCAGACACAACTTGGAGAGGCCCTGCTCCCCACTGCAGTGGGCACAGGGACAGAGAAAAGGGAAGAAAAATGTATGTGAAGCAGCAGACAGACAACAGCCCTGCATGAGGCATCAGACGATCCAGGAAGAGCAAAATTGAGTCTGTCAACCAAGAAAAGGCTGTTTGAGCACCACCAGGCCCAAGGGGGAGGGTAACCCTTCCACCTTGACCCTGAGCAAAGTTAGACAGGTGGGAGGGCTTGCCCAGGGTGCTTGGCTACTGTAAGAGCCAAGACTGCGACCAGGTAGCCAAGGTGCTCTGCAGTCCGTGTTCCTTCTGTTTCTCTTTGGGTCCCTTTCCTCCAGCTGCCCGCTCCTGCACATGTTTCCTGCAAAGCCACATTGCCCCCCTAATGTCAGTCCTGCAGACTGCTCACGGAGAGCTCACAGAGCCAGCAGGCCTGAGCTACATGCCACTATATCATCATAACAGCTCCAGGGTGACTGAAGATTAGAAAAATCCCACAGAGGCTTTCCCCAGCTGCTTCAAGCTTTATCTAAGTCTCAGTACCTCACTCAGATGTCGTTCAGGGCGGCACACCCTTCATTTCCCTGCAGCGTGTGAGAACACTGGCACCTCAAGAGCAGCCCAGCCCTCAGATCCCTCAGCCTTGCCAAGCAAAGTCCAGCCATGTGGCAGCCAGCCCTGACTCCCTTCTGGTAGCCAGCTTCAGCCCTTCTGCTGCCCTCCACTCAGCACGAGCCCCACATGCCCAGCCCAGGTGGCCTGGCCAAGAACTGCCCCAGGTTCCCATCTAGGATTTCTTAGGGACACTGCAGTAAGCAGGTCACAGAGAGCTGCAGTGGCCACTCTGCCTGGCACAGGCCAGCGAAAATCAGCATAGAGAGTGCTGCTTACTCCAGAAAAGGAAGCAGTTGAGACACAGCAGGGTTGGGAGAGCACAGGACTTTCCAGCCTTGGTGACTCAGTATGCCTGTGGCACAAGTCACATACTACCTCTCCAGGCCTCCAGGCCGGGGCTCTGTGCCTGCCCCTGATGGAGGCTGGGTAGAGCTCAACCAGAGCCACATCCCTCAGCTCAGGACATCTTTTGGTCCTTTTTGGGAACCCTTTTCTCATGGGTTCCTTTCTCAGAATTGGCTCTACCTGCAGGGAGCTTAGATCAGATATCTCAAAAGCATGTAGCCCCAAACCTTCCAGAGCAGGATCTGACCTGTGTCTATGTACACAAGGTGCCAGGGGCTCGGCGCACAGCAAATCCTGGCCCAGCAGGGAGAGGGGCTCAGACCTGCACAGTGGGGCAGGGCTGCAATGCTGTTGGCCCATGTGCACTTTGGGTCACAAGGTGGAGCCACAGTAGATGCAAAGGACGGATGGTGAGCTCTTGCTGCTCAGGCCAGGCAGCACTCTAATGCCACTGGATGCTCTCGCCCCTTGAGACTGTGGGCATGAGGGCCACTGTGTGCAGGCACTACAGAGTCACCACACCTCTGACCTGCCTGCCATAGGCAGGGGCACCAGCTCCCTGGGAAGTACCTCTCCTCAGGCCTCTGCTATACTCAGAAGCCTGGAGGACTGTGTCCTTGGCCACAGGTGTGGCTGTCACTGAAGCTTAGCAACCCATCAAGCATCTGCCCCGGTCCTTCTCTGCATTCTACACAAGAGGAGAGGGCACCTGCCTGTTGCAGTTTCTCACCAGAGAACCAGTGACCCATCACTAACCAGCCCAGGCTTGGGTGACAGGACGGTTCCCAAGCTGAGCTCTTACTCAGCCTGGGGAGGGTCACAGTCTGTTCCTTAAACATCTGAGCCCTGTGCTAAGACTATTGAGAACAGCTGGATGCCCTGCTAAAATGCCAATGTTTGGACTTGGGCACTTCTCTACTACTCCATCTACCTCAAACATTTCCGTCCACAGGGGCCAACCCCAGCCACAGTTGGGACTATCCCTCATGACGACATATCTGGACTGGCTCATGATGTGACACTATCCAAAGTCAAACATCCTGAGGGGATGTATCCTGTCCCTCTGTTAGGAAGTTCCACTGGTGGCATAAACCTTCATTTCCTAACCCCCAGCACCCGGCAAGCCACTGAGATTCCAAACTCTTAAACAATTCAGCCCTGTGCTTCTATGAGGGGTAAGGGTGGTTATGAGGCCTGTGTGGAATGATTCCACCTCACCTCACTGTGGTCAGGGCTTCAGCACCCAGCACGCTCACTGGGCTGCAGGCTGGTGCCCTTTCTCCTCATTAGCTGCTTCCTACCCAGCCCAAACATCAGCTTCTGCCCACAGCCACCCCAGCACCTCTATCCCACAGGGACAGCTGCCTGGCTCAGTTCCTGTGCTTACCCTGGACAACATGACCAAAGCTTACTTTTTGTGTGTGCCTTATTGCCCCATGAAGGTAAGGAAGGTTAGGCTGGGGGCTGTGTCCCTCCTCACTATTTCCCCACTGTTTCTGCACAGTGCTGGGGGCACTTTAGTGCTCCATAGCCCTAGGAGGGAACCCCACTGAGGTTCAGAGCTCCCCAAACTCTCCATTTCCAGGCTGGCTCCTTCATTTCAGTGGTGATGCTTCCTGTCTGCTGTTTCTATGTTGTAAACACATCCAAATCCTTCCTTTAAGTATTTGGGGTGTAAACCACAAACAGAACAGGTAAAGGGCAGGCCAGGAGAGGGGTCTCAGTTGAACAGGCTGCATCACAGGTACACACAGATGACAGTTTTCTGCACACATGGAAACAATGCAGGGCATGTTTGGCTGTGCAGCAGGCTGGGATGGGTCCTGGGAATCCTTGGGCCCCAAATTCCAGTCCCACAGTCCCCAAGCCCTGCCTGGAAAAAGGCTGCTCCCTTCACCCTGGGGTCTACCTTTGCCAGCCTTGCCCGCTTGATCAGGTCATTGAGCTTCCGGAGGGCAGCGTTTCGGGGAAGGGACTGGATGTCTTTGAAGAGGTCCTGCTCCTCGGCCTCAAAGAGCTTGCGGTTGTCTGGGATGAGAAGTGGGTGGGACCAGAAGGAGCCAATGTAGACCCTGACCACCTCAGGGGTGTTGATGATCTTTCCCAGGGACCACATGAGGGCCCCATACACCCGCATCAGCTGCTGCGTCTCAATCTGGTCAGCCTTGTTCAGCACCACACGGATCTTGTCCTCATGGTTTTTGAGGGCCTTGATAACTTCTGAGAACTCATCAGAGATGTCCAGCTTGTGGGCGTCGAAGAGCAGGATGATGCGGTCCACCCGCTCAGCAAACCATTCCAGGACAGCCGCAAAGTCATAACCTGAGGGGGAGGAGAAGGGTGAGATCAGGGTTCCCATCAAAGATACTCTGATGCTCTTGTCTCTAATTTGGTCTACTATTTTTCAGTCTGAGGTCATTTTTTAAATTCTCAGAATGTACTCACCTGGACAGCACAGCACCCTGAAGGGAGGTTCCTTAGGTCTCCCCTATTTCTGTGCTTGCCATGGTGGTGCCCTCACCCATGTAGCATCTAATATAAATAGATGCAAATGCAAAGGAAGTTACCAAGTCCAAGTTCTTTAAGGTGAGTCAGACTAGGGCAAGAGTGAGGAGACCCAGCAACATGGCTCAGATCAGTATGATGGGCAGAGCAGACTAGGTGCTACTACCTGCCAGCGATGTGCAGATCAGCAATAACTGCGGCTGGTATTTTTCAGTGCTTAAGTGTCAGGCTCCCTATTTTATAAGAATCTCATTTATTAACTGCTACAGCGGTTAGCAAACTACAGCTGAGGGACCAAACCTGGCCCACTACCTATTTATGTAAATAAAGTTTTACTGAAATATAGCCATGCTCATTTGTATTGTCTAGGGCTGTTTTTGTCTACAACAGCAAAGTCATTGTGATAGAAACCATAAGGTCTGCAAAGATGAATATATTAACTATCTGACTTTTCTACGAAAAGTTTGCTGACCTCGGCTCTATGACAAGGCCAGGAAGTGCTGCACACCACTTCCCCTTTCTAGGTCTTAAACATGCTTTGAAAATGAAGCAGGTGGACTAGACAGAGGCTTGCTCTAAACCCTGATCTGCATGGCTAGGCACAGTGGCTCACACCTGTAAATCCCACCATTTGGGAAGGCCAAGGTGGGTGGCTTGCCTGAGCTCACAGGTTTGAGACCAGCCTGAGCCAAAGTGAGACCCTGTCTCTAAAAATAGCCGGGCATTGTAGTGGGTGCCTATAGTCCCAGCTACTTGGGAGGCTGAGGCAAGAGAATCGCTTGAGCCCAGGAGTTTGAGGTTGCTGTGAGTTATGATGCCATGGCACTCTACCAAGGGTGACAAAGTGAGAGTCTGTCTCAACAAACAAACAAACAAACAACTGATCTGATCTGCTGTTTTCCACTAACTGATTATGGCCCAATTAAGGCTTACCAATTAAAGTGAACTGTGTCCTCTGTGGCAGAGACTGCTAACTGGAATTCCTCCTTTAATAGTTGAACTATCTAGTTTCAGCTGGATTCATGGCCTCCCAGCTTACAACTGCATTTCTCAGCCTCCCTTGCAGCAGAAACAAACAAGAAAAGGTACATGAGCCCTCCATTGCTTTCTCAACTTCCTGAGGACTAGGATGCAGATGTGATAACAGGAACTGGAGCAACCACTTTAGGTTCAGAGATGAAAGCTGCATGTTCAGGATGGCCTTGGGCTTATTTTTCACATAAACTACTAGATATCTGATTTAAGCCAATGATTTTTGGGTCTCTATAAAAACAGTCTAATTTGTATCCTCTTTGATAATTATGCCTCTTAAAAATGTTTCCACTTCTTCCATTGCCTCCAGAAGTAGAAATTCTCTATTCCTCACCTTTTACAAATACCAAGGAGAGACAAGAAGACCCTGTGGAAACAATGGCCTACAGCAGTGATTTTTCAAATGGTGTGCTCTGGCACACTAGTGTGCCATGAGAGGATCTTAGGTGTGCTGTGAAAATGTTTAAAGATCACTAAATTATTTTTGAAAGTTCAAAGCAAAGAATATTTTTTTAACTCTTCTTTTTATCAATATAATTTAAGTGTGTACAGAAGTTTAATATAGGTTCAAGTGTGCCTTGAGATTAAAAAACTAGCCTCGAGTCTATGGGGAGCTGAGGTCCCAGCCCCTCCACTGCCACATCCCCTCTGACTGATTCTGAGCAAGCTTCTTTATCTCTGGCTCAGTCAATCCACTGGCACCAGGCCACCCTAAATGTAGGCCAGCCCAGAAAATAGTCAAGCTCCTAAGAAAAGCCAGAGAAGCCCCCAAGTCAACTTCCTCACCCCCATAGCCTGTTTCTGGCATCCCCCAACCAAGCTGGGGATTTAGACAGGTATTCTCCAGATTGTAGGACAGGAAATAGCAAGGAAATGGGAGTTCAAAATAAAGAGAAAAGTATCAAGGAAAGGCCTCAGCCAGGCCCAGAGCAACCTTCAGTGAAGGAAGGCAGGCAGCACTGAGTGTCCCCCTGTAGGAGCCTGCTCATTACCCATTGTGAGTTCAGGAGGCAGTAGGGTGGCACAGGCCCCTGCCTTGGCAGCATCAGCTACTCCCCATCCTGGGCTGAAGGCAAGGCTCCCAAGAGGCAGCCTCCACTTCAGGGGCTGTGGAATAAACAGTGCTGTGAGGCATGCCAAGGAATGAGCTTGGCATGGTTAGACAAATGTTCCCAATGCCAGGCCCCCACGTTCAAGGGTGCCTCCAAGGCATCTGCAAGCCTAAAGCCACAGGGTGCTGAGCCTCTCCTCACACTTGAGACACCTAGAAAGAGCATGAGCTTTTAATAAGATAGCTCTGGACTCAACTCCCTCCAGCTCTATACTCTGTGACCTAAAGTTCTTTTCTTCACTTCTGAGTACTTACTTCATCTGTAAAACACAAATAACAATTCTTCCTCCTAGCATTACAGGGAGGATTAAGTGGGGTAACACACTAGACTCCCAGCAGACCTAGTCGGGGGGAACACAGGGCTTCCTGGGGAAAGGGAACAAGGGGCCAAGTGGCTCGGGCTTCTCCATGCTCAGCTGAGGCCAGAAACCAGCTTTTGTCCTAGAGGAAAGTCACCAAAATGTAAAGAAAACCCCAAATCCACCACTTCAGCCAACACAGCATGGGCAGCCTCTCCAAAGCAGTGATCTGCAACCGTCTTCCTGCCCTGCCACCAGGGAACTGGGTGCTCTAATTAGAAGCAGAAACAGCACAGGAGGGAGCTGGGCCCTGGCTTCAGGCTCGGCAGGGAAGCCCAGCTGGTCTTCTAGAGGCTCGCGTGAATAGCTCAGATCCCACGTGCCCAGAGGTGTAGGAGGCCATAGAGCATGTTCCAGGTCACCCCTATGCCAGCTGCCAGCCACCAAGATGCTGGTTCCAAAGTACAAGGCCCCTTAGACACCCCGACTCATGCAGCTGGCTCCGAGAATCACAGGAAGGGACACTCAAGAGAGTGAAAAATCAGCAGAAAATCAGAAGAGAAGGCAGGAGGGATCAGTGGAAGGAGAGGCCACCTACTGCCCCTGGGGCTGCCAGGCCTGCACCCTGGGTGAGCCTGCAGGGCCTGCTTGGGGCCCACGGCTGCAGTGGCCTTTTATGGCTGGCTCTGGGAATGCAGGTCAGCACTGAAAAATCGATGACTCAATGACTGAGCAGTGGCTCCTCACTCAGCAAAAGGGGCCCCACTTCTTCCTTGTCAAACTGTTTGTCCTCAGACCGCCACAAACTGAAACTAGAATCCACACAGCTGGGGATGCAGTGATCCCAAAACTCAGTTCTTCGGAACGAGGCGCCCTGATGGGCTGTGCTGGGCTGTGTTGGCTTTGGCCTGGGAGTCAGGACAGTGCCTGGGGAGCTGAGGTCACCCTTCCAAACTCCACCCAGTGTGGCCTCACTACTTCCTCCCCCTGATGGAGTCAGACTCTGGGGAAAGGGAAAGATAGAAGGACGATGAGTGAGTATTCAAACTCCCTGCCAGCCCGCAAGTCCGTGAGCCCCAGCCAGAGCCGCCCCCACCCTACCCTATTCCCAAATCTAGTCACTGGCCATCGCCTCAACTTGAAATCCATTTGTTTTGCATGTTAAAATTTTTCCTGTTTATTACTGAGAACACTCATACTTTTACTAAGAGGGAGACACAGTAACCAGCCAAGCACACCCATAGATGACAAAAAGGGCCATAGCACTCAGGCCTATGTGTTGTCACTGCAGACGTGAGACCACATGGTTGTAAACCACCACCAGCTAGCTTCTCACTGCCCCTGGATGTCCCTCACTCCACCTGAAAGATGCCAGGTTTCAAAGGGTGATGAGGGCTAACCATGCAGTGGCAGCACAGAGCACTGTTGCATGCGGAGCTCAGCATAGGTGACAAGCATAGAACAGGGCTGGCCAGCACCCCCAGCACTGCCCAAAGGTAACAAAGGGGAGGTCGAATCAGGTCCAGTCACCTCTTACAACAGCCAGAGTTGTCCTTGGTGAGGAAGCAGGGCGTTCTTACCAAGGTAGGAGTTGGGGAGATAAAGCTGAGATGGGTAGCTCCACAAAGACATAGAAAAACATGGCTGTGGGCTGGAAAGAAAAAGCCACCCAGGCTTGGTGCCTGTGGCTCAAGTGGCTAAGGTGCCAGCCACATACACCTAAGGTGGCAGGTTCGAATCCAGCCTGGACCTGCCAAACAACAATGACAGCTGCAACCAAAAATGGGCAGGGGCCTGTGGTCCCAGCTACTTGGGAGGCTGAGGCAGGAGAATCGCTTGAGCCCAGGAGTTGGAGGTTGCTTTGAGCTATGATGCCACAGCACTCTACCCAGGGGGATAGCTTGAGGCTCTGTCTCAAAAAAGAAAAAGAAAAAGCTACCCAAAGAGTCAGCAAAGCCAGACCCATCAAGGACACCTGAGCTGCTGGGGCAAGCTGTGGTCCAGAGAGGACTGGGACTGGAAAGACATCATGCAGAAGGAAACGGGCCCCTCACAAAAGGCCAAAGATGGCAGCATAGGCTTCTGAGTACAAGAGAGACCCAGACTAGTCAAGCACACAGAGATGGAAGGTAGGATGGGGGGCTGGGGAGTTATCTTTTTTTTTAACTGAATGGTAACTATGTACATTAATGCACTTCTGGGGTACTGGGGAGTTATCATTAATGGAGACAGAATGTCAGTTTGGGAAGATGGAAAACATTCTGGAGCCAGGTGGTGCCAGCAGCACAGCAGTATGAATATGCTTAACACTGCAGACTGCACACATAAGAATAGTTTTGTTTTGTTTTTTTAAAACCAGAATCTGACTCTGTCACCTTGGGTAGAGTGCTGTGGCCTTATAGCTCATGGCAACCTCAAACTCCTGGGTTCAAGTGATCTTCCTGACTCAGCCTCCTGAGTAACTAGGACTACAGGTACCTGCCACCATGCCTAACTAGTTTTTCTATTTTTAGTAGAGATGGGGGCATCCCTCCACCTCAGCCTCCCAGAGTGCCGGAATTATAGGCATAAGCCACCCACCCCCATAAGAATGGTTTAAACAGATACAGAGGTCTCTGATTTATGTGAAAAAAAAAAGACAAAAAAGAAAAGATAGGGAAAAACAATTTTAAAAAAGGAGAAATGGTTGAAATGGCAAATCTTCTATGTTAGGTATATTTTACCACAATTTAAAAAGAAAATAGAAAAAAGTCCTGGGAGCAGGAGAAGAGGGAAGAAGAGTCACTGTGGGCAACAGGCTGAACCATTTCGGCTGTGTGATGCCTCAGGAAGTGTGTGCACAGGCGCCCAGGGCAGGAGGTTGTGTGTCACCTCTTACAGTAGCTGTGATTCCCCCCAGCCCTGTCCTGCTCCGGAGGCTACCTCCCCTGGGGCTGGCTGGCCTGTTCACAGGGTCTGCCTTCCTGCCCAGAGGCAGCCATGCTTTCTACCAGCGGAAATAGAAGCGGGAGCTGTTTTGATGCCTCCAAACCCTACACTAGCACTGGCCTAAATGCAGGTAGTTCAGTAGCTGGGGGAAAATATGCTTCATAAATTCCAAAAGTTCCTGAAACACTAAACAATAGAGGGTTTGTCTCCAATCAGCTTTGGTTTCCTGCCATTCGAGCTGCATGGGCCTCAGTATTTCTCACCCTAGTTCTCCATCACACAGGTTTCCAACCTGAGTCAGGCCTGGGAAAGCCAGACAGAGATGCAAGGAGCAAGAAGAATCTGCACTGTGAGAACTTGGTCCTGAGTTATCGCCAGCTGAAGTTCTGAAGGAAAAGGCCTTTCCAGGGTAACACAGAGGTAAAAAGGCAGGGTTCTCCCCACCCTGGATACTTACCCAAGGAAATGACAGCACACACCAGAGCACTGTACACTAATGTTTAAAGAAGCTGCAAACCACCCCAGTGCTCTTCAACAAGTGAACAGGTAACAAATGATGGTACATCCTTGTTATCCTAGGAAACGGCCCAGCAACAAAAAGAAGCAAACTACTGATACTCTGGAACTCGTGGATGCATCTTGAGTCTGCATCCTGCAGAGTGACAGAAGACATGGACAGATGTGGTGACTTACACCTGTAATCCTAGCACTCTGGGAGGCTGAGATGGATGGATTGCCTGAACTCAGGAATTCAAGACCAGCCTGAGCAAGAGCGAGACCTCATCTCTACTAAAGATAGAAAAACTAGATGGGTGTGCTGGTGCATGCCTATAGTCCCAGCTACTCGGGAACCTGAAGGAGGAAGATCACTTGAGCCCAAGAGTTTGAGGTTGCTATGAGCCATGATTATGTGACAGCACTCAAGCCAGGGCAATACAGTAAGGCTGTGCCTCAATAAAACAAACAGGCTTGGCTCCTGTAGCTCAGTGAGTGTAGCACCAGCCACATGCACTGAGGCTGAAGGGCTTGAGATTGGCCCAGGCCTGCTAAACAACAATGACAACTCCAACCAAAAAATAGCCGGTGTTGGCGCAGGCTGTAGTCCCAGTTTCTTGGGAGGCTGAGGCAAGAGAATTGCTCGAGCTTAAGAGTTTGAGGTTGCTGTGAGCTATGATGCCATAGCACTCAACTGAGGGTGACAAAGTGAGACTCTGTCTCAAATAAATGAATAAATAAAAATAAAAACCAAAGTGAAAGAAGACAGATACAAAAAGCTTCATATGGCTCGGTGCCTGTGGCTCAATTGGCTAAGGTGCCAGCCACATACACCTGAGCTGGCAGTTTGAATCCAGCCTGGGCCTGCCAAACAATAATGATGGCTGCAACCCAAAAAAAAAAAAAAAAGCCAGGCATTGTGGCGGGTGCCTGTAGTCCCAGCTACTTGGAAGGCAGAGGCAGGAGAATCGCTTGAGCCCAGGAGTTGGAGGTTGCTCTGAGCTATGATGCCACAGCACTCTATCCAGGGCGACAGCTTGAAACTCTGTCTCAAAAAAAAAAAAAAGAAAAAAAGGTTCATATTGTATAATTCTATTTATGTAACAATCTGGAAAAGGTAAAATTTAGGGACAAATATCAGTGACCTGCCTGAGCCCAGAAGTGACTACATGGGACATGGGGAACTTGTAGGTGATGGGAATACTATCTTGGCAGCTGCTTCATTGAGCAGAAGACTGGAAAGGATGGGTTTTACTACTCAATGAACCTGACCTGAAATAAGCAACTAAAGAGGGTAAGGAGGAAGGACAGATGGACTCTGGTATTAGGCCCACATTTCCATCCTGAACCTTGTATGAACAAACAGCTGTGTGACCCCAGCAGACCACCTGCCTCTGGTGCCACAGCTCCCAGTCTCTCCATCTGTGACTTGAAGACAGCTTCCCCTTTGGAAGGCTGCTGGGAGGATTGGCTGAGCCTGGCACACTGTGAGCACTTCATAAATGTTTGCTCTTATTTACTCTCAGGATTTGTATTTTGGTCCCAAGAAGCTCAGATTCTGATGGGAGTGTAGGCAAGGAGTGCTTCAAATGTGCAAAGAATGCCTCGTCCTCCAAATATAAACCAAATGTTTGCAGGCCTCAGGCCAGCTGCTCCCCAGCCCACGCCAGCTCACAGCCTGGGGAACAGGTGCCGGCAAAGGCACAGCCTGGTACGCCTCCTCCGCTGAGTGTGGGACCAAAAGCCGCCCTCGCATGCTGGACTAGAGTGGGAGGGAACAGTGGGTGGGGGTGAGTAGAGGGCCTGGGAGGCTGCTGTGAAGCTGCATGTTTGCCTGAATCTGGAAAGCCCAGAGGGGGGCCTGGAATCTGAGGGGAGAAACTTGGTAGAGTTAATGCTACCCTGAGGATCCTCCTTGAGAGATCGCACAGGAAAAGGTCTCTTTTATCAAAGTCTGGGAAACTCTGGATGAGTCAGTCTCTTTCTTTTCACCTTGAGGTTGAGTGCTGAAGCATCATAGCTCACAGCAACATCAAACTCTTGGGCTCAAGCAATCCTCTTACCTCAGCCTCCCAAGTAGCTGGGACTACAGATACCTACTACAAAGCCCAGCTAGGTTTTCTATATTTTTTTTTTATAGAGATAGGGTCTCACTCTTGCTCAGACTGGTCTCGCACTCCTGAGCTTAGGCAATCCACCTGCCTCGGCATCCTGGAGTGCTAGGATTACATGTGTGAGCCACCACACCTGGCCCAGTCTCTTTCTGATTAATCAGCTAACATCTGCTGAACATTTAACCGTGTAGCAGGCACTAAGGAAGAGCTTAACACAAGCGTCTACATCCAACAGCAGCCTCAGCTGCTCCCACTGTTAGTCCTGCTGCACTGATGACAGTTCCAGGGAGTTACTATAGCCTGAATTCCAGGGCCACGCAGCTCCTAAAGTACTGACGTGGGACTTGAATCTTCTATTGTATCTGTGCTGTGGGCACTGCAAATCTAAGAGGGCCAGCACCTGGCCTTGCCCAAGACCTCTGGGCAACCCCTCAGAGCACAGTATGATCTACAGAGCATCCTGGGAAGACACCGGATTGGAGCTGGTAGTGCTGGTGCACCTCTGGGACTAGGCAGAGGGATGGAGGGTTGCCAACAGAGCAGCTCCACCCCTCGGTTGGAAGGCTCAAGGCCACACAGCTGGGAGTCTGGGCCAAGTAGCAAGGGTCAGGATGGCTCCCAGGCTGGGATGGAGTCAGCAAGAAAGTAAATGAAAACTGAGGGGACCAGTCACCCTGCATCAGGGCTGGCTCCAAGTGCCACTCCCTGGACGGCTTGAGGGGTAATTTTTGGCTAAAGGCAGGAAACTAGGAAAAAGAAGATGATATTAGCAATATAGTTCAAAGTCCCAGACCTCAGGCTCTCAGCCTCCACTTCTGGGGTGAGAGTCTGACTTTGGGCTGGAAGGAGAGCAGAGGGTGGCCTCTGTACACTTCAGGAGAGCTCAGAAGCCCTCCACAGTAACTACCCAACAGGGTCAAAGATCTGTCTGATGGCTCAGCGCCTATAGCTCAACCGGCTAAGGCGCCAGCCACGTACACCTAAGGTGGCGGGTTCAAATCCGCAGCCCGGACCTGCCAAACAACAATGACGGCTGCAACCAAAAAATAGCTGGGCGTTGTGGCAGGTGCCTGTGGTCCCAGCTACTTGGGAGGCGGAGGCAGGAGACTCGCTAGAGCCCAGGAGTTGGAGGTTGCTGTGAGCTGTAATGCCACGGCACTCTACCCAGGGGGACAGCTTGAGGTTCTGTCTCAAAAAAAAAAAAAAAAAAAAAAAAAGATCTGTCTGATGCAAGCTCTGGGGATTCCTACATACTGTGGTATGTGCACACAGTGCCCTGCTTGGGTTCAAGTCCTAGCACCAGCACTTGCAGTCTGTATGTCATCTTTGGCCAACTACTCAATTTTCCTAGGTCTGTTTCCTCATCTGAAAAGCAGTAGCTTCCTCACAGATGCAGCTGCTATGATACCACAATGGAGCTCACTGATGGGGCCATGGACAGTAGAATGGCAGGAACAAAGCTGGCCGGGTTTCCAATCTCTTAGTCTAAATTGAAACAATACTCTCCTGCTAACATAGTTTTGGGGGGGAAACTGAGGCACAAAAATTCCACCTTAGTTCACAGTCGTCTAGTGACAACAGAGTGGAATGCACCAGCCAGGCCCCTGTGCAGCCTCCTGCCATTGCCCATGGTGGCCCTGGTGTGCTCCCAGGCTCTGCTATGACTGTGAGGGTGGCCAGGGGTACCAGCCATGCCACACCCCAGCTGCCCTTTGGAATGCCCTTTATCAGTCACATGGGCAGCACTCATGAATGAACGCTGTCCCCATAGGCCACCTGTCTCTGCTGACACAGGAGAACTGTATCTTTAAAGTCACTCAGAAGATTAGCACAAGGGTGAGAGCAGCGGAACCTCAACAGGCCCCATTTCTCTTCCCTAAGGCAATTCTCAGGCTCCCTTACAGAGCCCAACCTGCATCCTGACTGCTCTGGGCCTTCACTGGCCCTACCTTATCTTTGCGCACAGTATTTCCTGCACACATTAGGGGACAAGGGTAAAAGAATCCAAGAGGGGGCAGGCCGATAGGGTGGGGAATGGAAGTAAATGTAATTAGCAACTGCTAGTATACATGCAGCCTCCACAAGGACGTCTGTTCCCAGGAACAGTGCAGCACACTACAGCAAGGCATGCTGCCCACCCGGCCTGCACTGTTGGCCCCATCTTTCTGAGGGAAACACCTGGTTTCCACACCACCAGCAAAGGGAGCAATAGGCAGCCAGCCCAGGGCCTGGAATGCACTGCCCTGCTCTGACTTCCTTTGCTGGACAGGGAGACATGGGCCTTTGCATGACTGAAGGGCAGGGCTCCAGGAAGGAGGAATCCACTCCTCCCGCATCACCTAGCGGAGTGACCGCACCCTGGAGTCCACACCAGCACTTCTAAGAGGCAGCCAGTGATGGTCCTCCTCCTGAAGACAAAACGCTGATACTAAACCCCAACTGGGTACCTTTTTCTATCACACAAAACTCATTTTTGCCATTACACGTATGTATCAGATAGTGGTATATAATAAGTAGGGTTTTTTCCTCCCTTATTGAGATGGAGTCTCACTATGTCACTCAGGCTGATCTTTAATTCCTGGGCTCAAGCAATCCTCCCCCCTCAGCTAGGACTACAGGTCAGTACCACCTTTCCCAGCAAGTAAAATACATTTAAACCAAGACCTCTAGGCCTATGGAAGGGATGAACTAGTCTGATGAAATCAGTTTGACTCCACTCTATCTCATAATTGAAGCCACGTGATTTTCTTTCGGCCATCCTCCCCTTCCTATAACACAATGGGATGGGGCTTCTGGGGGCTCAGGGGACCAGTAGGCTCTACAAGGCAGAGCACCGATGGTGAGCCTCATCTCCCACTGGCTCACTCCTCCAACCTGTCATTTACATAGGCAATTCTAGGGCCAGACAGCCAGGCGTGTCCATGTCCTCTCCTAGCCCCCAGTGGCACCTATACTTTGAGTACCATGTTGGGACCTGTCCTCAAGACAGCAAGTGTAGGTACCACTGCCTATCTCTCTCCTTCCTTAGGAAAGGAAGCAGAGAGCATCCCAGCGGCGACAGCCAGGGCATTCATACAAGACATTCAGTTCCAGCTTCTCAGCCTACTAAGCTCTGAGGACAGGGGCCAAAGGGCCCAAGATAGTCCAGCAGGGAAACTTCACAACACTGATGGAAAACAGCTGTTTTGGAGTTCCTTTTTAAGACAATGGGGTCCTCAAGAACTCTAAAGCCCACCAGGCATGGAGGCTCATGCCTGAAATCCTAGCACTTTAGGAGGCTGAGGCAGGTGGACTGATTGAGCTCAGAGTTCAAGACCAGCCTCAGCGAACAAGACCCCCATCTCCACTAAAAATATAAAAATTAGCTGGTCATTGTGGTGGGTGCCTGTAGTTCCAGGTACTCAGGAGGCTGAGGCAAGAGGATCACTTGAACTCAAGAGTTTGAGGTTGCTGTGAGCTATGATGTCACAGCACTCTACCTAGGATGACAGAGTAAGACTCTCTTTCAATAAACAAACAAAAAAACCCCTATCCTAGCAGTCTAGGAGGCCAAGGAGGTTGGTTTGCCTGTGAGGTTTGCCTGAGGGCATAGGTTTAAGACCAGCCTGAGCTAGATCAAGACCTTGCCTTTAAAAATAGCTGGGTGTTATGGCAAAGGCCTATATCCCAGCTACTGGGGAGGCTGAGGCAAGAGAATCACTTGAGCCCAAAAGTTTTAGGCACTCTACCGAGGGCAACAAAAGAGATTCTGTCTCAAAAAAAAAAAAAAAATAAACCCTAAAGCCTTCCCCTCAAAGACTAACTCAGCTCCAAAGACACACTGAGCAGTAGCACTCTGGCCAGATAAGCTTCTTGTGCCCTGTTGTCCCTTATCCCAGGATGTGCCACATCAGCTCACCTGCCAGAATTTCTCTATCTTATGGCCAGGGGAGTCCCCTCTGCTATGGAAAAGATACCTCAATACAGCCTTAAACAAAGTCCCCCCAGAACACCTTGGCCCTAGAGGCAGACTGCGAACATTTTCACTCTGTGGTTCTCTTTCTCTAAGAGTTGAGACACGTGCCTCTGTACGAGTAACTTATTCAGATTTTTTGGTCTTGCTTTGGCAGATGACAAGTCTTTTGCCTATCAGGCACTTTCTTTTTTTTTTTTTTTTGAGACAGAGCCTCAAGCTGTCCCCCTGGGTAGAGTGCTATTACATCCCAGCTCACAGCAATCTCCAACTCCTGGGCTCAAGCAAGTCTCCTGCCTCAGTCTCCCAAGTAGCTGGGACCACAGGCACCCGCCACAACGCCCGGCTATTTTTTGGTTGCAGCCATCATTGTTGTTTGGCGGGCCCAGGCTGGATTCAAACCTGCCACCTTAGGTGTATGTGGCTGGCGCCTTAGCCACTTGAGCCACAGGCACTGAGCCCAGGCACTTTCTTAAAACCAGGTTGGAACAACAATAGCAGTACGAAAGAAAAAGAACTGGCCCCTACATTTTGCTTGAGACAGAGTCTCACTCTGTTACCCTGGTTAGAGTGCCATGGCATCATCATAGCTCACAGCAATGTCAAACTCTTGGACTCAGGGCAATCCTCTCGCTTCAGCCTCTTCTTGCTCTTGCTCAGGCTGGTCTTGAACTCCTGAGCTATAGGAATCCATTGGCCTTAGCCTCCCAGAGTGCTAGGATTATAGGTGTGAGCCATTGTGCCAAGCCTAGCCCTTACTTGTTTTCTTTATTTTTTTTGAGACAGAATCTCACTATGTTGCCCTCAGTAGAGTGCTGTGGCATCACAGCTCATAGCAACTTCAAACTCTTGGGCTTAAGCAATTCTCTTGCCTCAGCCTCCCAAGTAGTTGGAACTACAGACACCCGACACAAGGCATGGTTGTTTTTTGTTGTGGTTGTCATTGTTGTTTAGCTGGCCTGGGCTGGGTTCGAACCTGCCAGCCTCAATGTATGTGGCTGGTGCCATAACCACTGTGCTACGGGCGCCAAGTAGGCCAATACCTTTTTAAAAAACAGATCCCCCAGCTCGGCACTTATAGCTCAAGTGGCTAAGGCACCAGCCACATACACCAGAGCTGGCAGGTTCGAATCCAGTCCGAGCTGCCAAACAACAATGACAACTACAACCAAAGAATAGCTGGGGGTTGTGGTGGGTGTCTGTAGTCCCAGCTACTTGGGAGGCTGAGGCAAGAGAATCGCTTAAGCCCAGAAGTTAGAGGTTGCTGGGAGCTGTGATGCCGTAGCACTCTACCCAGGGTGACAGCTTGAAGCTCTGTCTTTAAAAAAAAAAAAACCAAACAAAAAAAACAGGTCCCAAATCTCCTCCCTGAACTCTTAGGAACATCATTATCAGCAGGGGCGGGAGAACCTAAAAGCTTAATTGGCAGCTTTGAAACCAGATTAGACAGACAGCAGTTTCAGTATAGTCTGATGCAATCCCACACTGACATCAGGGCCCGTAAGGCTAGAAAGAGAAGCAAGGTTTCTCAGCACCAAGAACAGAGTCCCATACCCTCAGAGCCCCAGTACAGAGACACACATGTACCCCAAACCCCAGGCTGCTGGCTTCAACCAGGCTGCAAAGCTCACTACCACTGGGTGGTCCAGAAAGAAACACAGGAAAGATTTGCAAGTTAATGATAAACAAACCTGGTCACTGGTCCTCAACCTCTCTTTAGAGTTTGACCTTACTTCATTTTCTTTCTTTTTTTTTTTTTTTTTTTTTTGAGACAGAGTTTCATTATATCACCCTCAGTATAGTGCCTCAAACTCTTGGGCTTAAGCGATTCTCTTGCCTCAGCTCCTAAGTAGTTGGGACCATGGGCGCCTGCCACAACGCCCGCCTATTTTCTTTTCTTTTTTTTTTTTTTTGAGAAAGAGCCTCAAGCTGTGCCCTCGGTAGATTGCCGTGGCATCACAGCTCACAGCAACCTCCAACTCCTGGGCTCAAGTGATTCTCTTGCCTTAGCCTTCCAAGCAGCTGGGACTACAGGTGCCCACAACAATGCCTGCCTGGCTATTTTTTGGTTGTAGTTGTCACTGTTGTTTGACAGGCCTGGGCTGGATTCAAACCCACCAGCTCTGGTGTATGTGGCTAGTGTCTTCTTCTTTTTTTTTTTTTTTTTTTTTTAGACAGATCCTCAAGCTCTTCCCCTGGGTAGAGGGCTATGGCTTCACTGCTCACAGCAACCTCCAACTCCTGGGCTCAAGCGAGTCTCCTGCCTCCGCCTCCCAAGTAGCTAGGACCACAGGAGCCCACCACAACGCCCGGCTATTTTTTGGTTGCAGCCGTCATTGTTGTTTGGCGGG
>CAUYTI010002535.1:0-11893 GCA_963575145.1 Galago senegalensis | reverse complement strand
CTTATACCTCCTTTGTTAACTACATTCCTAGGTATTTTATTTTCTTTGTTACTGAGAAATATAATCACATCTTTGGTTTGATTCTCAGCTTGACTGCTGTTGATGTATATGAAAGCTACTGATTGTGCACAATTATTTTGTAGCCTGAGACTTTACTGAATCTATTTTTTAGTTCTAGGAGTCTCTTAGTTAACTCTTTGGAGTTTTCTAGATATAAGGAAACTCCTCTTATTTCTAGATATAAGAAAACTCCAAAGATTTTTGTCAGCAAAGAGGGATAATTTGGTTTCTTTTTCTCCATTTGGATATCCTTCATTTCCTTCTCTTGGCTGATTACTCTGGCTAGGACTTTCAGGATTATGTTGAATAGAAATAGCAATAGTGGGCAACCATGCCTGGTTCCAGTTCTAAGCAGAAATGCTTTCAACTTTTCCCTATTCAACATGACATTGGCTGTGGGTTTGTCATATATGGCCATAATTGTTGTAATTTTTAGGTAAGTCCTATCTATACCTATTTTGTTATCATAAAAGGGTGCTAAATTTTGTTGAAAGCTTTTTCTGCCTCTGTTGAAAGGATCATATGGTTCTTGTTTTTGTATCTATGTGGGTGAATTACAATTGCATATGTTGAACCATCCTTATACCTCTGAGATAAAACCCATTTGGTTGTAATGATTTTTTTTTTTAATGTACAGCTGAATTTGGTTTGCTAAGATTTTATGGAGAATTTTTACATCTATATTCATAAGGAATATTGGTCTGTATTTTCTTTTTTAGATGTGTCCTTTCCTGGCTTTGGTATCACGGTGATATTTGCTTCATAGAAGAAGTTAGAGAGGTCTCCTTCCTTCTCAATGTTAAGGAACAATTTTTGTAGTATAGGTAGAAACTCTTCTTCGCAGGTTTGGTAAAATTCATGTGTGAAACTGTCTGGCCCAGGGCATTTTTTGTTGTTGTTGTTAGATGATTTTTTTATTGTTGCTTAATTTTCAATGCTTAATATTAGTTTGTTGAATTCTATATCTTCCTGATTTAGTGTAGAGAAGTTGTGGGTTTCCAATTTTTTTTCCATTTCTTCCATGTCTTTAAGTTTGTGAGCACAGAGATTTTTTTATAGTATTCCTAGATGATATTTTATATTTCTAATATCAATTATTATTTCCCCTTTTACATTTTTAATCTTGAGTTCTTCTTATATTTCTGATTTATCTAGCTAAAGGCTTGTCAATTTCATCTTTTCAAAGAACCAGGTTTTGCTCCATTAATCTTCTGTATAGTCCTTTTGTTTTCAATTCATTTAGTTCTTTTCTCATCTTGGTTATTTCTTTTCTTTTTGCTGGGTTTGGGAAAGGTTTGCTCTTCTTTTTCTAGTTTCTTGAGATGATTCACTAGATTGATTTGTGATCTTTCTATCTCTTGGATAAGGCTATGAGTTTTCCTCTCAGGTCTGTTTTTGCTATATTCCACAAATTTTGATAACTTGTATCCCCATTATCATGTAGTTCAAAGAACCTTTTGATTTCCACCTTTATCTCTTCATTGACCCAGCTATCATTAAGCAGTAGATTGCTTAGTTTCCATGACATTGTGTAGGGATGAGTGTTTCTGTTGGAATTGATTTCTAATTTTATTACACTATGGTCAGATGATATTGACTTTTGTTGATTTGAAGTCAATGTCATTTTTTAATTTGTTTAGATATGTCTTGTGTCCTAAGATGTGATTAATCTTAGAGAATGTATCATGAGCTGATGAAAAGAATGTATATTCACAATAGTTTGGGAATTGAATGTTTTGTAAATGTCTGTTAGAACCATTTGTTCTAGAATTCTGTTTAAGTTCCTTGTTTCTTTGCCTGTTTTCTATTTGGAAGATATGTCCTATTGTGTCAGTGAGGTGTTGAAGTCCTCAATGACTACTGTGTTGCTCTTTATCATTTTGTTTATTTTTATTTTATTTATTTTTTTTTTTTTTGAGACAGAGCCTCAAGCTGTCCCACTGGCATTACAGCTCACAGCAACCTCCAACTCCTGTGTTCAAGCGAGTCTCTTGCCTCCGCCTCCCAAGTAGCAGGGACCACAGGCGCCCGCCACAGCCCCCGGCTATTTTTTTGGTTGCAGCCGTCATTGTTTGGCGGGTCTGGGCTGGGGATTCAAACCCGCCACCTTAGGTGTACGTGGCTGGCGCCTTAGCCGGTTGAGCTATAGGTGCCGAGCCATTATCATTTTGTTTAAATGGAGTAGAATTTGTTTTTTGAATCTGGACATTCTTGTATTAGGGGCATATTTCTTTTTCTTTCTTTCTTTTTTTTGTGATCATCTCAATCTGTCACCATGGCATCATAGCTCACAGCAACCTCTAACTCTTGGGCTTAAGCATTCCTCTAGCCTTGGTTTTTCTGTTTTTAGTAGAGATGGTCAGGATTTTGCTCAGGCTGGTCTGCGACTCGTGAGCTCTAGCTATCTATTTCGTCTCAGCCTCCCGCGTGTAAATATTTTTGATTGTTAAGTCCTCCTTTATCATTGTATAATGGTGATCTTTGACTTTTGATTTAAACTTAATGTCATCTGATACATGGTTATACCACAGCTTCCCTGGGAGTTCCCCACCCAGGAGATCATGTGAGTGGAGAGTTCCGCCCTTTGCATTAGAGAAGGGGTTCCCTCTGAGCCTCACAGCCAGGACACCCTCCCACCCCCCACCCCCCGGCTCCTTTACCTCTCTAGACCAACTAAGTCAATCCTAAACCATGCCAGGGAGAGGCATCCATTCCATGTTGTTCACAGGGCACCCCAGCAGGTGCGACGTCCCACCACTTCATAGTTGCCTGACTGAGGTGGCCACTAAGCACCCAGAAAGTGGGCAAGCCAGGAGAGGAGGAATTACAAGTGATCATACCTCAGTCCCCTAAACCTTGAGTCCCACACTCTGTGGAAACCTCGGATGTTGCGTCTCTCCTCAGCCATGGGTGGGGCGGGGGAGGGGCACAACCGAGTCTGTGTGGAAAAGTGCGAGGCCTCAGCTCCGGAAGGCGTCTGCCTTGAAGGTCCAACCTCTAGAGTCACAGAAATCACCCAGGACCCGCTGGACTCCTATGGATCCTGCAGTCTGGGCCGGAGTTGAGGACCATCTGAAATGAGCAGAGAGAAACCTGAAGAGATAAAACCCCTCGGGGAAGACGAAGGCTGTCGGTGAGTGGAGAAAAAACATGGTGCCCGTCATCCCGGCGAGGTCTGTGGGGTAGGAAGAGCCGGCGCGGGGAGCTGAGTGCCGGGTCACATTTCGTTCCCAGCTCGTGGGGGGCAGCAGCCTTGGGGCTGGTGTTGGCAGTGAACCCCTCCAGCAGCCCTGGAGCCCTCCCGGGGTCAGATGCGGTGTCGAGGGAGGCAAACCTTTGCATCTGCCTTCTCGCAGCACTGCAGCCATTTCCGCTTTTTTCTTCCACTGGCCTCTTCCGTCATCTTGTTCTGCTTTGCAACTTCTACCTGTGGAATGGCTTGGAGGTTCTAGCTCTTTCGCCTCAGAATTACGTGCATTCTATGATGGTTTTTTCGATTTTTCTTGGTCATGGAAAACTTTTCCCTCGGCTGGACGCGGTGGCTGGCGCCTGTGACCCTCTGGGCTCTGGGAGGCCCAGGCGGGCTGATCCCCGGAGCTCCCGAGTTGGAGACCAGCCTGAAAGCTAGAGGGAGACCCTGTCTCTAAAACACAGCTGGGTGCTGGGGGGCGCCCGGAGTCCCAGCTACCTGGGAGGCCCAGGCCAGGGGATCCCTTGAGCCCAAGGTTGCTGCGAGCTGTGATGCCACCGCTCTGCCCAAACCACAAAGTGAGACTCTGTCTCTAAATAAATAAATAAAACTTTCCGCTCTTTCTGAGATGGTCTGGCCCCCAGTTTGCCATTGTGCCCCCTCTGGGGGGTTTCTAAGGTGCCGACTTGGCTGCACTGAACTGCTTGTCCCAGAATTCCCTTCCCTCTTCCTGTTGAGGTGAACGCCAAGACCGATTTTGTGCGAGATCTGGAGGATAGAAGGGAAGCCATTATTTATTTTATTTTATTTTATTTTATTTTTTTCACTTTATCGCCCTGGAAGAGTACCGTGGTATCACAGCTCACAGCAACCTCCAGCTCTTGGGCTTAGGTGATTCTCTTGCCTCAGCTTCCCGAGTAGCTGGGACTACAGGTGCCCACCACAATGCCGGGCTATTTTTTTGTTGCAGTTTGGCCGGGGCTGGGTTTGAACCCACCACACTCCGTATATGGGGCCGGCACCCTACCCACTGAACCACAGGTGCTTCCCGGAAAGCCATTTTATAGCTCTCAAACGCTGCATTGGTGTAAGGGCAGCCAGGTCTGCTTTCTTCCTTTTTCCCTTTCTTTTCTTTTCTTCTCTCTCTTTCCCTCCCTCCCTTCTTCCCTTTCTTCCATTTGTTCTTTCTTTCCTTTCTCTTTTTTTGAGACAGGGTCATCTCCCTCTGTCATCTGGCTATAGAGTGCAAGGGTATGATCATAGCTCAATGCAACCTCAAACTACTGGGCTCAATTGACCCTCCTGCCTTTTCCTCGGGAGAAGCTGGGAATACAGGCACACAGGGCTCACTCTAACTCCAGGCCTCAAGCAATCCTCTACCTCAGCCTCCCAAAGGTAGGGAGGTATAGGTATAGGTATAGGTATATTCCTATATTGTCCTCCTTACCTCCATCTTTCCTCTTTGATTGCCCATCTAGAGGACTTGAAGCTCCAACATGAAACACAAAGAGAACGGCATTGAAGAGACTATATAACCGCAACACTGTGTAAGATCAAATCCTTGTAGCAGTTCGTTTAATAAGTGTGTATGTACGTCTGTCTACTTTTACCTACTTATAAATTACTATATATGTAATATAGGTATACGCACAAGTCTTCTGGAGGTTCTCTTATCTGAGTGAGCTCTGACTGATGCAGAGAGAGAGAGAGAGAGATGGGCCTCAAGAATAATTTCTAGATTTCAGACTTGGGCAGCTGGGTAGTTGGCAATGTTATTTTGTGAAATAGAAACCCTAGGTGAGAATAGTTTGAGAGATAGAGGAAGAATTCTAAGTTTTATACATGTTGAATTTGAGGTGCACGTGAGACATTCAGTTCAACAGGTGATCAAACAAGGCAAGTCTGAGCTTCATACTTAAGCCAACAGTAGCAAACATACCCTGTTGTGATAACAGAATCTCAAATAAAAAGAACCCACCAAAAGCCTCTCAAATGCATTTTCAGAATTCTGTGCAACAAAATTCTAAAGCATCAGGTTTTCTTCTTGTTCAAAATATAGAAAGCATTAAAAAATATTGAATAGTTGAGAAGCAAATTTAGATCATAATAGCATATAGTTTGCTAGTTGCTTATGGGTAACTCAGCTTTCTAATAGTTTTCATAAATTACTAGAACAAAAGTTTTATTCAACCTATAAATAATGTATTAACTTTTCCATTTAATAAACATAATATTTTCCCCTCTAGCTCCAATTAGACCTTTGATATTCTCATCACATTCCTCCTACCACTTTCCCACATTAAGAGAACACAGAATCTGTTTTTACAAATGTCTTCTAAAGATTCCTCCCAAAGAAAGGTGCTAATGACCATGAAAAATGGAGTAAGGAGAGGAGACTGTGTCTCAACTTCCTTTATACCCGCCAAGCTATTTTCCTCTCATTAAAACGTATTTTTTTTAAATTGGCAAATAAAATATTTGTATATATTTACAGCATACAACGTGACATTTTCTATATATACACATTGTGGAATGATTAACTCCATCTAGTTAACATATCCATCACATTACATACTTACCTTTTGTGTGGTGAGAACATTTAAAATCTATATAAGTATATAATATACTACAAAATTAGCATCTCCATGCTGTGCAATAGATGCAGAGTTTATTCTTCTAACTGAAACTTTATACCCTTTGACCAGCATCTCCCCATTCTGCATGTCCACTAATCTATTTTTATCATGTGTGTCTGATGCTATTTTTTTTTTTTTGGCACTTTTTGGCTGGAGCTGGGTTTGAACCTGCCACCTCTGGCATGTGGAACCTGTGCCTTACTCCTTTGAACCACAGGCACTGCCCCTCTGATGCTATTTTTTTTAATCATGCCTTGATTTCTTTTAGATCTTCGGCCTTTGGATTATGGTGCTTCTTTTTCAAATGATAGTAGTGGCTATCCAAATGACAATAGCCTGTCCAAATTATTATATCTTTTAGAAATCCTTAAGCCTTAGGTTTTCCATAATCTTTAGTAGAGTAGAAGTACCACATGGTCTCAAAATCATTCATAATACACAGTTAATGCTTCCTGCTCTGAATGAGATAGGTCAGTATTTAGTTCTCACATTTTTGAGAAAAGAAGGAAGACATGGAAAGCAGGTGAAATGCAGTAACATACTAAGCAGCAGTGTCAAAACTGAAATTTAGAACTTTTATTTATTTATTTTTAGAGACAGGGTCTTGCCTTAGCACCCTCAGTAGAGTGCTGTGGTGTCACAGCTCACAGCAACCTCTAGCTCCTGGGCTTAGGCAATTTTTTTACCTCAGCCTCCCAAGTAGCTGGGACTACAGGCACTTTCCACAATGCCCAGCTATTTTTTTGTTACAGTTTGGTGGGGGCCGGGTTTGAACCCGCCACCCTCAGTATATAGGGCTGGCACCCTAGTCACTGAGCCACAGGTGCTGCCCTTGGAATTTAGAGCTTTTAATTCTCAATACACGGGATATTCAAGCCATAGTCCTACAAAGTCTGCTTTCCCAGTAATACATGTAAACTATGTTATATACCTGAATTATAAAATGAAATCTACCACAGAATTGTGTTTACCATTTTAACTAGAAAATTGAAAAATTCAATCCAGGTACACGAAATCATGAAATCATTTTACACATTGGTAACAGCTTACTTAAACCAACAGAGCAGGTAAGGCAACTCTACTAGTTAATGACAACCCTCAGCTGTTTAAAATAACCATCTTAATAATCAATACCATGTTGAGACTTTCACCTAGCATTTATTTTAAGGGATGTCTTGTTTGGAACAATCATTTGCAATCCTAGTAAACTAAAGAATTAATTAGCAAGCACACAGGCTCAGCAAACTAATGCTTTAGTCTGTCAAACCATCTGCTCAGGAGCACCCTTCTCAAATCTTGGCATTATTGAGGATGGGGAAGCATAGTACTTTTGATGCTTATGCTGGTAGACAGTTTGCTCCTTGATATTTAACCATTCCATCTTCCAAATATACAGGAAGAAACTCAGCCTCAGAAACAAGCTCATGAAAGCCCTGGCTTCTTTTGTACTTAAAATTAGAAACACAGAAAAGCCAAACTTTCTTTAAGGACAGTGACCACACCTTAAGATAGCTTATTACACAAATTTAGTATGGTCTCTCTCAAAATGATAAGAACTTTGGAGGTTCTTTTTTTTTTTTTTGAGACAGAGCCTCAAGCTGTCCCCCTGGGTAGAGTGCTGTGGCATCACAGCACACAGCAACCTCAAACTCCTGGGCTCAAGCTATTTTCCTGCCTCTGCCTCCCAAGTACCCAGGACTACAGGCGCCCACCACAGTGCCTGGCTATTTTTTGGTTGTAGCCGTCATTGTTGTTTGGCAGGCCCAGGCTGGATTCGAACCTGCCAGCTCAGGTGTATGTGGCTGGCGCCTTAACCACTTGAGCCACAGGCGCCGAGCCTGGAGATTCTATTTTTAAGCCAATAATTCTTCTATTCAGATTGTTTCCTGAATTTTCTATTGCTTTGTTTTGCACAGTGTTTGCATATTTTTTTCTCAAGCAGTGGGAAAGAATCTGAATCTATGTAATCTAATCTATTTTAATATGGTAAGGCATTTCATGCAAAAATGTCTTGTAACTGCAAACTAATGAGGAAAATTTTAATTTAGTTTATAGAGGTAGAGTCTTGCTCTGTTGCCCAGACTAGAGTGCAGTGGTGTAAACACAGCTTATTTCAACTTTGAACTTCTGAGCTCAAGCAACCCTCCTATCTCAGCCTCCTGAGTAGCTAGGGCTATACCTGCATGCTACCACGATCAGCTATTTTTTTTTCTTTTCTTTCTTTCTTTCTTTTGCCATTTTTGGCCAGGGCTGGGTTTGAACCCACCACCTCTGGCATATGGGACTGGCGCCCTAGCCTTTTGAGCCACAGGTGGTACCAGCTATTTTCTTAATTTGTTTTCTATACGAATGAGGACATGCTGTGTTGCCCAAGCTGGTCTCAAACTCCTAGGCTCAAGTGATCCTTCTCCCTCAGCTGCTCAAAGTGCTGGGATTACAAACATGAGCCACTGTGCCTGACCTGGGCTGAGAACATTTAAGGCAAGAATTAATACTGACATCTTTTACTTTCCTGGAATGTTACAGTTTTCTCTTTGCAATAGTGGTCAGCAGCCCGCCAAGTCTTTCTGGCAGGATATTTCTTGGGCTATCATAAAAGATACTTCCGGTCTATAACATGTCAGCACAGTAAACCCAATACGAGCTGTTTTTCTCTAAAATACTGATCAATACATCTGTTTTCCCAGGGATAGGGAAAGAATAAACAGCAAGTCCTGATAAACCCCCTCCAGTTGCTCATTTCCTCAAATGCTATACATGGAACACATTTTTTACTTTAGTCTTCTGCTATTAATAAGTTCTTCTTGAGGAAAAACTAAAATCTCTAATTCCATCCAGATGCAAGCAGCATCCAACACCAAGCGCCTCTTCCCTGATGCTCTAGGATAGTTACTAAGAGCACATCATGACTCGTCCCAAGCATCCCTCTCAGTCCTAAAATCTGAAACCAGGGAATTCAGAGCAGGTTGCCCCTTGGCAGTTGACTTTTCAGCTGCTGTAACTCACACCACAGCTCTGCACTGTATTAGCTCTCCTCATGGAGAAAGGCAGTTACCACTGAAACATTCACTCAGGAGTTCAGTTCCACATCCTCAACGTCTCTCCGAGGAAAATTACAATGCAACTCACAGCAAACCCAGAGTGTCATCAAAAGAAGATTTGTAAACAAGTCCTTTGCCACTGACTCCGTAATACCACTCTACAAGCAAGGAATCAAACAACATTATTCTGTCAGTCCTGATGGAGAATAATGAGCAGGCGCCAAGCAGGCTCTTATATATTTACATTTTTTTTTAACTCAGGCTCTTATATGTTGAACTGAATCCTCAGCTCCAGTGTGATGATGTGCCTAGGATTTTCACCTGTGCCTTTTCCTGCTAGAAATCCATTTTTTTTTTTTTTTTGTCGCTAGTTGATCTGTGACACTTTCTTCTTTTTCTCTTTGCTCCTCTACTTAGTGATTTGTGGATAGGAAGTGCTTCTGAGAGGCAGCAGCATTGAGTAGCTTCTGTAAATTTTTCAAGAAGAACATTCTAGAACCTTTGGGATAGTTTTCCCTCAGCTTTCTATTTCAATCCCTGAAACTTTTATATGAAGAGCTTAACTAAACCCAATCCCACTGTACCCTATCTCATTCCCAAGTAAGCCTACCTTAAGGCGGGGGGGGGGGAGGGGGGCAGTACCTGTTTAGAAGAAAAATGAGTATATGGGAAAGCAATGCTTCTGTCTTAGAATAATCACTGGCTAGTTGAATGAGATTATAGCTGGGAGAGGAATATAGCAATTACCTGGAATTCTTCCCTATCAAGTCTATTTTGGGGAGGACAAGTAAGAAGAGGAGGTAAAGTTTTACTAAAAGAGTGAATGTTGATACAAAATGTTATTAAGAAAAACATCGTTTAATCAAAGTTGCTTCTTCTTAAATTTATTTCCGATAAAACCCTCTTTAAGGTCTTTGAAAGAAATTTATACACATCCCACTAATAGTTGGTGCTTTTTCTTTTGTTATTATGTAATTTCCAACTTTGAGGAAAATACTCGTATTTATAGATCGTATTCACAAATCATGCAAATCAAAACTATAAGAAAGCTTTAGTTGCAGCGCTCACATCACCACCCAGAGTGACTAATTTTTTCAAATTAGTAAAGGAAGTTAGAACTATGAGTCAGTGAGTGGATCACCCTAATGAATAAAAATAAAATTTATGCTTCTCCCAGATGGACTGTATTTTTTAAATATTTATTAAGGTTTATTAGTTCCGTGCCTAAATTTTGTTAATAGTTTTTCTCCATATGCGTTTCAAATCTTCAGTGCTATAGTGTGTATGCCTGCACAATCTAATATTGTCAGATGAATTTCAATACATAATACAGAGGTACAGAATATTGTCAGATGAATTTCAATACATTATACAGACATACAAATAGCATACTATACTTGACTCACTGAGAACTATAGACAGGCCCCCAATGTCTATTGCCAAACTTGAGAACCATTTCAATATTTCACACAACCTAAAAGATAATCTGTGCTGTTCATCTAAATACCATTTATGAAACAATAAATACAGTGAGGAAGCCAATTATATTTACACCTTGTGAAATTTTACGTGTAATTTACAGATTTGTGTAGTAGATCTTTTTTTTTTTTCAATAATTTTTATTTTTTATTTATTTTTTTGCAGTCTTTGGCCGGGGCTGGGCTTGAACCCACCACCTCTGGCACATGGGGCTGGAGGCTTACTCCTTTGAGCCACAGGCGCCGCCCCGTGTAATAGATCTTATTCTATGTTAAGGAGTCTTATAGATGGCAGCAAGAACACGAATCTGCTTAAGCACTGTTTATTTATTCAGCAACCCCTCTTAAGTACCTATTATATGTCCGGCACTGTCTTAGGTGCTGTGGCAGTGGTTCTCAACCTGTGGGTCACGACCCCTTTGGGGGTCGCCTAAGACCATCCTGCATATCAGATATTTACATTACAATTCATAACGGTAGCAAAATTACAGTTATGAAGTAGCAATGAAAATAATTTTATGGTTGGGGGTCACCACCACATGAACGGTATTAAAGGGTCACAGCCTTAGGAAGGTTGAGAACCACTGTGCTATGGTGATCAAAGAGAGATGATGCCTCTGTATTCAGAAAGTTGGCACCCATTTAGAGGGGGTCGTATAAACAGATATGATATGGAAGCATCATGGGAAAGGCTTTCTAAAAATAGGAACAGCCACTGAATGATTTGTGCACAAACCAGAAATTATAAGGCTCTAGTTTTAAAGGGCAAAGAATTACAACGAGGAAAAGTATTTGGTCTAATGATAAATGTCCTTTTAATGTAAAAGAAAAGCACTAAGATTTTTTTTTTTTTTTTGAGACAGAGTTTCACTTTGTTGCCCTCAGTAGAGTGCCAGGGCATAACAGCTCACAGCACACCCCAAAATCCTGGGCTTAAGTGATTTTCTTGCCTCAGCCTCCTGAGTAGCTGGGACTATAGGCACTTGCCACAATGCCCAGCTATTTTTAGAGAGGGGGTCTTGCACTTGCTCAAGCTGGTCTCAGACCTGTGAGCTCAGGCAATCCACCTGCCTCCCAGAGTACTAGGATTATAGGTGTGAGCCACTGCACCCGGCCTAGCACTGCAATTCTTGTGACTGACATGTGGCCACAATCTTTTCTCTGAGAGAAAGTTGAGGTTTGAAGTGAAATCATTTTAGTAGCAAAATGATGTAGGGGCTGATTGTATATAACAAGTGCTATGTGTATGAAACAGTCTACAGGGACTTCAACACCCAAGTTCAGGAGCTGAGTGGAAGCCCAGGTATTTTTTTTTTTAATTGAATGTTAACTATGTACATTAATGCACTTCTGGGGTACAGTGTGGGGTTTTCACATGCAATCTGAAACACTTCCATCGAACTGGTCAACACAGCCTTCATGTCATTTTCTCAGTTATTGCTTTAAAATGTTCACATTCTACTCTTAGAAAGATTCACCTGTACCCCT
>CAUYTI010002534.1:0-11054 GCA_963575145.1 Galago senegalensis | reverse complement strand
TTGAGCCCAGGAGTTGGACATTGCTGTGAGCGTGATGCCATGGCACTCTACCCAGGGGGACAGCTTGAGGCTCCGTCATAAAAAAAAAAAAGATTTACAGAAAAAAAAGAAACAGTTCCAGCTCCTTCTCCTTCATATGGTTTCTGGCCTCCCCTTCCATGTTAAAATAAATTAACTAAAAAACTTAGTAACATCTCAACATGCCTTGCTGACAATTCTGTATCTTAGGAGAAAGCAAAATTAGGCACGTGAATTACTCCTCTGAACTGAACTGTAATGAATAAGCAAGGGTGGCTCCTGACACAAAGCACAGGAATTTCAGAAGGTAGCAACCACTTCTTAAAATCCACAGGTCAGCAAAGAGGGTGCCAAGATGAGTTCCTTACACATGTACACTATACATGATTTGCTCAGGCTGTTAGATGTTATCATTGACTCTCTCTTTTTCCATAAAAAAGGGAGCAACTCTGTAGTCTAATAAATTGGGAAATTCTGCATACAGAACAATGTTCACTGGTAAATGGTTATTTAACCATGTTGAACTCAGAAAGGAGTGAAGTCTTGACAAAGGTTAAGAGTCACCAAAAAATCGTACGTGTTGGGGATGGGGACAAAGATGATGGTAATTAACCAACCAAACCACTAGCCCCCTATCTGGCTTCTATCTTTTCCATCTCAGTTATTCAGTTATTTGTACACCTTGAATCTCCCTTAAAAGCAGGAACTATCCTAATACAATCTTTGGGCATGTGAAAAGGCAGTTTGTCAGTCCTTCATCCTCATTGCTCTGCTAGGGCAAATGCTGCTCAGTCCCTGGGAGTGGGATCTGCAGGGGGTTGGGGGTGAGACTCACTTCCCATCTGCATTCTAACTGGAAATCTAGGGCTGGCCTCCAGATTATCTCTCCAGAGCCCTGCCTCCCACTTCCCTAATCACCCCCAAAGGTGCAAACCTCTTCAATCAGCTAATCTTGGCTACAATATCATCTCTGTCTGCTCAGCCCTGGCCCTTTCCTGGCTCTTGCTCCCTTTCCTGATCCTACTTGGAATACTTTCCCCTCTGCTCTCAAGAACCCAAGTCTTTTGCCAAAACACAACCCTATAAGCTCAGCCTTTCCCTAGAATGTTCTTTCCACCGCCTGGCTTAACTGAAAGCTGGCTTTGCTCTAAAAGCCCTCTCTAGAGGTTGCTCATTTCCTTTTCCCTTCCCCTATCACCAGATATGCTTTTCCTTCTGTTCACCCAAGCCGAGAAACCTCAGAATCATCTTGCTCCACCTCCTCTCTTCTGCCCCCTCTCCTCCCCCTTCAAGAATCACCGAAAATCCTGTTGATTTTATTACTGAAACGTCTCCTCCATCTTTTCCCTTATCTCCACTCTCACTGCCTCAGTTAAAGCCTTTGTTATCACTCTCCTGAACTACATAAATATATTTTAACTAGTTTCCTGGCCTCCAGGCTCTTCTCTCAACACCGAGTCCATCCTAGGCACTGCTGGCAGTATATTTCCCACAAAACATCTACACAACCTCCTGCATGGCAGGCACTGTGTGATGCTTCTTGGTTCACATTCAGAGGGGGTAAGAAACTCGCCCCTCCTCCACTGTATTCTGTGGTAGATCCTTCTAGAATACTGTTTTTTTTCACCAGACCATTTTTTTTTTTGAGATAGAGTCTTTGTCACCCTTGGTAGAGTGCGGTAGTGTCATAGCTCACAGCAACTTCCAACGCCTGAGCTTAAGTGATCCTCTTGCCTCAGCCTCCCAAATAGCTAGAAGTACAGGCGCCCACCACAACTCCCAGCTATTTTTCAAGACGAGGTCTTGCTCTGGCTCAGGCTATTCTCGAACTTGTGAGCTCAAGCGCCTCGGCCTCCCAAGTGCTGGGATTACAAGCGTGAGCCACCATGCCCAGCATCACCAGATCATTTTATTAACCTTTATGAATCACTCAGACATCAGAAACTTTCCCTACTACCTTCTTTACTCCTCACAAGAACTCTACCTGAGAGGTGCCATGACTTATCCCCATTTCACAGATGAGGAAAATGATATCAGGTTACTGGCCTTAGTTCACCATGCAAACAGGTGACAGAGGTTAGATTTAAGATGAGACCTGACTATCTGGCCTGTGTACTATCTCTGACATTTTAAGTAGGTCACTGAAACTTCAGAAAGAGCCTAAACTGGGCATGATTCAAAGAATCTTAAAACCAAATCATGTGGGGAATGGAGCAAAGAAATGAAGGTTCTTTGGCCTTGTAAAGAGCATATTTTAAAACAACATGGTGGGCTCAGTGCCTGTGGCTCAAGTAGCTAAGGCGCCAGCCACATACACCTAAAATGGCAGGTTTGAATCCAGCCCTGGTCCCGCCAAAACAACAATGATGGCTGCAACCAAAAAATAGCTGGGTGTTTTGGCGGGCGCCTGTGGTCCCAGCTACTTGGGAGGCAGAGGCAGGAGACTCGCTTGAGCCCAGGAGTTGGAGGTTGCTGTGACCTGTGATGTCACAGCACTCTACCCAGGAGGATAGCTTGAGGCTCTGTCTCAAAAAAAAAAAATGACATGGTGGCTGTCTCCAAATATTTGAAGGGTTGTCATGTGAAAGAGGAAGCAAACATATTCTGTGTGGCTCCGAACAGCAGACCTAGGCCTAGGCCATGGTGAAATTTACAAAGTAAAACAGCATAACTAGGCCGAGGCCACGGTGAAATTTACAAAGTAAATTTCAGCTCCAGAACCTTTACTAGCATAGTCCTTGAACAGGCAGAGAGTGTTTAAGGAGAAACTAAATAATCATTTGTCAGGGGTGTGTTTAGGAGACATCCCTGCCTTGAGTGGATAGGTGGTGTGGATCAGCATTTTGGGGCACTGAGAATCAAATGGAGTGATTTTAAAGAACACAGATGCCTGGCCCCACCCCCGACTTAGGGAAAAAGAATCTTGGGGGATGGAGACCATTATCATAAGGATCTAAAACAAGGAAATAAGCCTGTAAGCAGGTTCATTCAAATCCTCAAAAAGAGAACTATGAAAGGCCAATCAACACATGAAAAACTGTTCAGCTTTATGAGTAATCAAAGAAATGCAAATTAGAATGTCAATGTACCATTTATTTCAAATCAGACTGCAAGGATTAAAAAATATTACTAGCCAGTGTTGGCCTGGGAGAGGAGAAATGAACACCCTGATACTCAGCTGGTGAAAGAGTACACTGCAACAACATTGTGCAGAACAATTTAGCAGTGTTTTTAGGAGGAATTTTTAATACTAAAAATGAGTATACTTTAATCAATTACACTGCTAGAAATTTATACTAAGGGGATAAACTAGCAAGTTTTAAAATGCTTCCTCAAAGATGTTTACTCGATTAATGATGGAAATACTCTGTATCTGACTGCTGTCTAATATGGTTGTCACTAGCCACATGGGGCTATTGAGCACTTGAACTATGGTAAGTACAACTTAGGAACTGATTGTTTTTCAATAATTTAAATTTAAAGGCAAAAGTTGTTTGTAGCTATTTTTTACCTTTATAGCTCATATTTATAATAGAGCAAAATTAGAAACTATCAAAACATCAAACAATATAGGTATACAAATAATGAAAGTTTTGACAGTCATTAAAAATTATGCAGATATGTATTTACTGACAAGAAATGTTCATAAGATTGACAAGTAAAAATATTTAAAAGTTTATACATGATGTATTTCTTTCAATCCATATATCCATACACACACACACACACACACACACACATATATAATGGATAAGAGTCTCAAAATACGTACAAAAGAATATTAACAGTTTCTGGTGAATAAGATGGTGATAATTATTCTTACTTTTCTGTTTTTAATTTTTCTACAATAAACATGTATTTATTACATAATGAAAATTTAAAGAAAAAAGGCTTAGCGATGCTCAGAATAAAAAAAAGACTCAATCCACAGAATTTTTAACATGTTAGAAAAGCAACTCTACTATTTCTTACTCAAATGAAGGGTCAGTGGGGAGTAGTCTCTGAACTGCAGTGGGTTGTGTACACATCCTCGAGGAGTGGCTTGCTCCTCTTAACCCAAAGAAGCCAACATAATACTCCTAACTAGGTAGGGAAGCAGGGGGAAAAAAAGGAAAGAAAGAAAAATAAGTCAACATAAGGAGTAATAAGACTAATTTATGTTTAGGCACCAACACTCAGATTAACTTTCCTGACTCTCAGTTCACTGAGAACGGAACTTAAGTTTCTGAACTGGAAATGCTTGGTCAAAGAAACCCAAGCAGAAACTGGCTTTATTCTGCTCTGTAAATTTTCACCACCTTACACTTGAAGCAGTGGGTTTTGCCTTATATTAAGTACTTTCTACAAATTCCCTTGGGAAGAGAGAGCAAAAGAGCTGCTCCATTTTCAGTACTTCCCTAAATGCAAACATAACAAACATTCCATGCAAAGGTAGCTGTGCGTAGTGAATGGCGGGGTAGTCAACAGCTGCAGATGCTTTTTAGCCATTCTCAGCTTCTGGGGAGTTTTTTGACATTGGAACCTCCAGATGCCATGCCAGCCAGGGGACGCATGCGTTACCCTGCCTCAAGGGGCCATAACCCGCAATATCTAGCAACCATTTCCTGATCCTTTGGCACATAGGACTTGAGGGTAAACTTAGCAGTAAACAATATTTAAACACCTACTGGGTGACTTCCACAGGCTGACAAAGTGTTTCCTCTGAAGAGCAGCCATAATACAAAGAATTTATCAAATGCTTTTGTTCCCCCTGAGGCACAAATAGCTATATCCTGAATTATAACAAAAGCAGTGTTCAAACTCTACATTTTAAACATGTATATATGTAAAAGCTTCTCCATTAATCACACACACTATCAATATAAACAGTCCTCCCCTATCCCCTCTTGAGAAATCTGTCAATGGAGATTCTGTAATTATCCCTTCCCTCCGTTAAAACTGACCTTCATAAAAAATGCTGAACTAACAGGAAAAATGCAGCAACGAAACAGTCTCTCTTTCTGCTTTATTATGTAGTTAATAGATTCATGGAAGTACTAATCATTGAATAAAGGTTTGAATACACAACAACATGCTATATATAGCCCAAGCTCAAGCCTTCTGAATTTTTCAGAGTGAGCTAAACTGAATGATGTTAGCAACATGCCAACAAGGGTGTAATTGTAAAATCCTTAAAAAAAAAAAACCTAAACAGGAAATACTGTATATTTGTTCAGCTTGTTGAGTTTTCCAAGTTCTAACTAGAGCTACACCAGAGGAAAGCTTGACTTGCTGCTGCAGCAATGACTCCATCTCATAATGAAGCCCTATCATATCTTTGGTTTATAGCAGCAAGTGTAAATCCTACCTCAGCTGTCCCTTAATAAACACATGGGGCTTAAATCAGAAAAGAATCCGAAGTTATGGTGGCAGCTGCAACATGGTCCCCTCACTCTCCTGCCACCCATGGCTTTACTAACTTTGGTTACAGCTCTTCCTATCAGTAAAGCAGGGGCAGAGTCATTTAGGCGCGTACATTCTATTTAAGACTGTCTCCTTATTTTTAATTGACTAAACTGCTTACAAACTGTTCACTGAGGCTCTGTGAAGAGTCTAAAATTGATTTGTGTGCATAATCTGAGTGTCTTATTGACAAACACACACAGAGCCAACCCAGATTAGAACTAATGAAAAGAAATGAAAAAGGTCATCCATATTTCCTTATAATTACAGGGCATCTAGCACTGCGTCTTGCAGGCTGATTAGATTATTAGAATCCGTTCTCCCCCAACTCCCAAAATCTCAATGTGGATCACATACTAGAATAACAAGTATCATTCCTCTGCATTACCTGGTATAAATGCTAAAAATTAGTGACTTTGATCCCAAGTAATTGAGCTGGCAAGGGAACCATGGCCATAGGCAATATTCCCCATAAGAGTCCCCTTCTAATAGCACCTGTGCTACACAAATTGTTTTTACAACCTAAAAACCCAGGGAGGATACAATTGTTAACTTTTTGTTTCTGAGCGTGGCCGTTTTTGGTCAAATCCCAGTTGGAAGAGCTGGGTGTGGTGGCTCAGGCATGTAATCCTAGCACTCTAGGAGGCTGAGGCGGATGGAATGCCCTGAGCTCAGAGGTTCAAGATTAACCTGAACCAGAGTGAGACCCCTGTCTCTAAAAAAAAAAAAAAAAAATCCCAGTGGAGGTTTGCTGTGTTCCATTTATTCTCTTGAGACATCTGCCTACCTACTGCTCCCTTCACATGATGTGCCAGAGGCCAGCCGCCCCTACTCAAGGAAGGTTTTCTTTTACCCCTGAATTTAGGAAAACATTCCCTGTGCTAGGCAGATTGAATCACTTGTTAACCATCATCCAAGCAGAGAGCCCTGGTATAAATGATCTGCCCACAGCTTGCCTTTCCTTCTTAAATGGCTGTGATGACAAGCAAGGCTCTAATCTGACCCCAACAGGTCCTCACTCCAAAATCAGAGTGAAACACACAATAGGCCAAGTTCATTAAAACAACATTAAAGGTCTGGGTTTAGCTCCACTAAACAGCAGGATTAAACTTTCAAGGGTCCAGCACGATAAAGAGATTTCTTTAAAGTCACTTGGCTTTGCACAGTTGTAGCTATTAGGGATCAGATCTGTATCTCAAAGGTACACAGTTTACCTTTGATCTCCTCCTCCAGAACTCCCACTAATGTCAACTTTCTCCTCTGTTGGGATCGGCCCCCTGGCCTCCCTTTAATGTTGGTTTTATTGCTGATTCTACAAGATCAACAGAAAAATTACAAGGAAAAGCTGTGAAGTTCCCTTCTGATGACAAGATGTTTTAACAAGAAGTGCCCTTTCTTAAATGGTGAAATTTAAACACAGCAAACGACATGCTGTAAGATGGGAGTGGAGAGAGATAGAAACAAACAAACAAAAAAAAACAAAGTAACAAAACAAACGCCAAACAACCAGCCCGGCTGTTTCTTTAGGGTTTGTTCTCTAGTTCACGAAATTGACGACTATCTTGAAAACAGAAGGGGCAAGTGTCCCTTAGCACCCCTCAGCCTCCCTCTAGAGTCAGAAAATCCAGATAAAGCTGAGAGTGCGCTGGGAGAGTTCCCAGGGGTTCAATGCGTTTTCAAATCCCCATCCCCCGCGGTGGGGCTCTGACTTCAGGTTCACCATCCCTGGACTGGCACACCTCGTCTTCCCCTAAATCCCCTCGCCTCTGGAGCGCTCGAGGGACTGACTCATGGGACACCCACTCCGTGCGACGGGCGACCCCGCACCCGGTCTTCGTTGTTTCCAATCCCCTCCCTCCGCGGCAGCAGAAGCACCCCTTCAACACCCATCACCACCCTCTCTCCCCAGTTGCAGGAGGAAGTCGCTCTGCTTCCTCTGTTCTCACCTCCCGCCTGAGCTTGAGCGCCTGGGGCTTTTTGGGTGGGGTTCTTTTTTGTGTACACGATGTGTGTGTGTGCGTGTGAGCTTGTGTGCTCCCGTGTGTGTGCGCGCGCGAGTGTGTATGGGCAAAACGCTCATCGCATCCTTCCGCCTAGGCTGCCTCAGGTGCCTATAAGAGGGCACGGGGATCTCATCGTCCCTCGCCCGCGGCTCTTTGTGCCCGGTACAGGACAGCGCGAGGTCGCTCTCTCGTGAACCCCCGGGCCCCGACCCAGACCGGAGCCCCCGCCTTCCCCGCAACCGTCCGAGCCAGGGTTGGTCCGTCGGTTTCCACCCAGGCGCACGCCTCAGCTGTGCCCAGCAGCCGGAACGCTGTTAGCCGGCGCCTGGGACTTCGATCTCGGCAAGCGGCTGCGGGTGCGAAAACTTACTGGAGCGGAGAAAGAGCGCGCTGCGCGCCGGGCGGCTACCCGGCGCCGCTCCTGCCCCCGACCCCCGCGCGCGGGAAGCTACCGCATCGCTCCCGCCTGGAGCGCGTCCCCCGGGACGCCTGGTCCCCCAGCCACTCACCAGCACCACGGAGCCCCGTACGGCCTCCGACACGCTCTGCCGGAGCTCAGCCGCCGTGCCGGGCTTGCTGAGCCGCTTGGTGAATTTGCGCACTTCGGCCATTGCAGCGGCGGAGGGCAGGTCTCGGCGGGCGTACTTACTGCCCCGGGTCCCGGCGGCCGCGGCCGCTGCTGCTCCCTCTGTTTACACGCCGGCCGGCCAGCCACATCGCAGCTCGCGGGCGGCGCGGCTCCAGCAGCTCCTCCCTCCCACCCGCTGCTCCTCCCTCGTTCCCTCCTTCCCTCCTTTTCACGCTCGCTTTGCTTTGCTCGCTGTGTTGCCCCGCGGCGGCGGCGGCGGCAGCCGCAGCGGCAGCTCCCTCCCCTAGAGGGCCAGAGCACCGACTGCCACCCGCCAAGAAGGAGGGTGTGTCTGAAGGGGAAGGGTGTGTGGAGGAGGAGGGAGATCTGGAGGTGGGGGCGAGGGTCACGAGGGTAGAGGGGGGAAGTGGCAACCGCTCGGGCTCCGCCCGCAGCTGATGTTACTAGTGCAGCCGCATCCGGGAGGGGAGATCTGCCTGCTTTTTTTTTTCCGCTTCTGTGGGGCGGGAGGGGGGAACGGAGAGGGGTGATGAAATGTCTCCTAGAGTGGGGTGTGTTCTACCGCAGTGCTCCTCTCCCCTCCGCCCTCAAGAGCTGCAGTGCCCGCAGAAGCGTTGGGGGAACTCTTGCTGTCCCCCTACCCCACAAGCCTCCAGGGCCCAGGCGCCAAGGGGCTGGGAAATAAGGTGGAGCAGCCGCCCATTGTGTACTCCTTGGGGAAGGGTCGCGGCGCTGTGAGCGCTTTTCTGGCACGTGTCTCTCCTGGGTCCCCCTCCTTGCCCACACTGTTTTCTCACTCTGTCGGTCTGTCTTACTGGGGCAACCCCTCTGAAGGAGCAGTCTTTGGGAAGTAGAAACTTGATGCGGCAGCACCCCCGGCTCTCACAGGGAAGAGCTTGGGGGGGAGGGATGCCTGTGCCTATGGCAGGTGGTCTAGTGCCGCAGTGACTGTGCCAGGGGTAGGATAGAGTGGCATAGGGAAGGCCGTCTCCCAGGGTTTGGAAGACTTAACGACTTTTTAGAGGCTTTTACACGTGCCCTGTTCTCAACCTCTCCATTTCCCTTTGGCGTCCAAGAAATTGTTTTTCCAAGGATCAAAGAACATCATCTAACTAGGTGTAAAACAAACATCCTTAAGACAGAAATGAGGATAGGAATCTTGGAGTACTAGTGATCCTGTCACACCTCCCCAAGTGCGAAGTGAGAAGCTTCACTGATGGGAACAATTTTCTATCTGGTTGCTTCATCTGTTAAGAGCTTGAATCTGGGAAATCAAGCCCACCCTTCTGAGAGGATCCCTATCACTGCCCATAGGGCACTTACCCCACCCTCAAAGACCAAACATTCACACCTACATAGGAGACTTTGTTATAGAAACAAGGGCACATTAGATGGTTTCTGCAAACGGAGAAGAGGCCAAGTCTCTCAGCAGCAAGGCTATTTCAGCAGCCATCACATTAGTTCTCATAAAGCACATGGAGACTCCTAGAGGCCCTGGGACCTGTAAGTCCTCTAAAGGCAAAGGCATTATATCACAAATCTTGGCTTTGCATAAGAGTGTGTGTGTATGTGTGTGTAAAATTTGTTAATTGTTGCATATAGGTGGATCAGTATGAATTCATAGCTCCATTCCATAATTGCTAGTGTTGCTTACACTGTTGGTTACGTCCACAATAGACATAATGCTTTTTTTCTTGCTAAGAGATCCTTGATTTACTTCAAGTATAAAGAAGAGCCACAGGATTTGGGGAAGAGAGGTTCAGCTCTAGGCAAGGAACCAAGACTGGTAAAAAAAAAAAAAAAAGAAAAATAGTAACGTCTCTCTTCTTTACTAGTTAGATGGTCTAGACGAGGGGTCCTCAAATTTTTTAAACAGGGGGCCAGTTCCCTGCCCCTCAGACCACTGGAGGGCCAGACTGTGGGCCCAGGGAGGAGTTGGCTGCTAAGCAGGACCGGCAGCAGTGGCAAAAACACCCGGTGGGCCAGATAAATGACCTAGGCGGGTTGCAGGTAGCCCGAGGTAGTTTGAGGATGCCTGGTCTAGACTCCCAATCACTTTGGGCCAGTAGAAGAAAAGAAAGACGTGTGAGACAAGACCTCCTGAGAAAGTCTCTCCACCTTGATAAAAAGAGGGAGGGAGACTTCAGACCACCTGAGAAGGATATTTTCTTGTTATGCTTTGACCCTTGGCAGCTGTATTGTAACCACAAGGGAAGGCCAAGACAATCTCAGAGAAGCTGAGTACTGCCTACCTCTGAGTTCCTTTTTATGTGAGAAAAATAAACCTTAAACTATTCAGGAGGCTGAGGCAAGAGAATTGCCTATGCCGAGGAGTTGGAGGTTGCTGTGAACTGTGATGCCATAGCACTCTACTGAGGTCAATAATGTGAGACTCTGTCTCTACAAAAAAAAAAAGAAAGAAAGAAAAATAAACGTTACAGTTTATACTATACGTAGTAGAATATTCTATTACTTGCAGCCAAAAGCATCCTCAGTTCTTTAGACTCTATTGTAGTCACCAAAGGTACATAGTGTTGAATGAGGCAGGCAAGGTCCCTCTTTTCAGGGAGCTTACAAACAAATGAACATGTTAATTTCAGAAAGATAAATGCTGCTTGGAGAATTAAGTTAAAGTGATATGATAGAGAGTAACTGGAGTTGGGGCCTAGTTTACAATAGATAGTCAGGAACAACCTTTTTAAGATGGTGAAAACTGAGCTGAATCTTAGGGAAAAAACGAAGCAGCCAGCAGAGGTCAGCAGTTATAGCGCTCCAGGCAACAGAAATGGCAGAAATAAAAGGCCAGGAGATGGGAGCAGATTTAGTGTGTTCAAAGATGAAAAAAGAAAAGAAGGCTCGGCGCCTATAGCTCAACCGGCTAAGGCGCCAGCCACGTACACCTAAGGTGGCAGGTTCGAATCCCCAGCCCAGACCCACCAAACAACAATGACGGCTGCAACCAAAAAATAGCCGGGCGTTGTGGCGGGCGCCTGTGGTCCCAG
>CAUYTI010002533.1:0-23051 GCA_963575145.1 Galago senegalensis | reverse complement strand
AGATAAGGACCACCGACTCATATTAGAATTTCAAACAGGAGTCTTTTATTAACCGCGGGGCTGTCTCAGCAAAGTCTAAAGCAGACTAAGTGAGAGAGCTTCGAGGGGTCTGAAGTTGGGGTTTTTCTAGTCTGAAAGTTGGCAAAGGGCCAAACAGGTGGGCTGAAAGTTAGCAATTAGAAGCAAAAAGAAAGTCGGCAAAAGAAGCAAAAAGCAAGTAGCAGGTCATGGTGACCCTTTTACAGAAGTGAACCTTGCCATTTAGTGGTTTAGCCAATAGGTAACATAAAGGGCAGTTAGATAACAGTAAAGTAACATAATACAGATCTAGCAACTAATGGATAAATAAAACAATTTGTCACAGCACTTAGCTCATTAACTCTTGTGATGACAGTTCTTGGCCCATCCGTTCTTGTCTTGTCCTGTTCCGGCCTGATCTGGACCAATTTAAGAGTAATGGTACTTGGCATCATTTCATTTACCTCTTTTTTTCCCCTTCTTTCTACCCAGGGAGGGTGGTGGTGGTGGTGTGAGGCCGTTGTGAGGCCTCCAGCATCCATCTTATGGGGGTAATGAGGTAGCTGGTACCCATGAGGCTGCTGGCACCCATCTCAGTCTCCTAGAGCCTTGGAAAGAAATTTACTTTTGTCCATGTCATCAAGGAAAGTGTGCAAAGTACAGAGCATGCCCCTTCCATCTACTTCTCAATTTTATCTTGTGTCAATCCTGTTTACACAAAACAAATGTTAAAATTTCTATGCTTGGCTCCAGTCTAGATTTACCTTCCATCCATACTCAGTACTAATGCTGTCAACACCTGCTCCAGTCCGACCCACTTCTAATCCCTATAAGCCCTCAGTGGCCTTATAAACCCTAACTCTCCTTTACAAGTTAAAATCTTTTTTTTCTTTTTGTTTTTCTTTTTTGATTTCAGGCTAATGTAAAGATATACTTATGTTACAATGTTTGCATTTGTTAGGTAGAGTCCCTATTGTAGCTGTGTCCCACACCCCATAGGTGTGCCATATACCCTTACATTGTGCTCATTAAGTGGGAGCACACCAATCTCCCTCCCTCCTGCCCCGTCCCTTTTTTTTTTTTTTTTTTTTTGAGAAAGAGTCTCATTCTGTTGCCTGGGTAACATGAAGCGGCATCATCATAGTTCACTGCAATTTGAAAGTCTTGGGCCCAAACAGTACTCCTGCCTCAGCCTCCTGAATAGCTAGGACTATGGGTGCTCACAACCACTTCCAACTAATGTTTTCTATTTGGGTTAAAGATCAGGTCTTTTGGCTCGGCGCCTGTGGCTCAAGAGGCTAAGGTGCCAGCCACATACACCTAAGGTGGTGGGTTCAAATCCCCAGCCCGGGCCCGCCAAACAACAATGATGGCTGCAACCAAAAAATGTCAGGTGTTGTGGCAGGTGCCTGTAGTCCCAGCTACTTGGGAGGCTGAGGCAGGAGACTCACTTGAGCCCAGGAGTTGGAGGTTGCTGTGAGCGTGACGCCATGGCACTCTACCCAGGGGGATAGCTTGAGGCTCCGTCTCAAAAAAAAAAAAAAAAGATCAGGTCTCTTGCTTAAATCATCCTCCCCCCTCAGGCCTCCCAGAGTGTTAAGCTTTCAGGCATGAGCCATTGTGCACAGGACAACTTGAAATCTTAAAAATTATGAACAGAGAGAGATAGGGAAGGAGTCAGAAAAGAAAGAGAAATTAGTAGGTAGGTGGGCAGGTAATCCTCACCCCATTCCCTCTTGGCTTTTATTGTCTAATCCATTTTGTTAATATAGCCCCTTCCAAGCTTTATGTCAAGGGTTCAATACATTCTAAAAGCATTGTGAAAATAGATAATTGTAGGATTCCAGGAAGGGGATAAGAATAAGAAAAGGTTGTTTGTGAGGTGATATTGTGAACAGAAATGAGGGGAAACAAGGAAATGAAAATGTATTAATTTCTTCAGAAAAAAAAAAAACCTAATCACGATATGATTCTACTTTTATGAAGGACCCAGAATAATCAAAATCATAGCCACATAAACTAGAATAGTGGTTTCCAGGGGCTGAGTAGGGTAATTGCATAACTGTTGTTTAGTGGTTATAGAGTTTCAGTTGTGTAAAATGAAGAATCCTAGAGATTGGTTGCACAACAAGATGAATGACCTAACACTCCACACTATACATGAAAAGGGTCAGATGGTAAATGTTGTGTCATATGTAGTTTACAGCAATTAAAAACTTGTCTTAAATTAAAAAAAGCTACAAATGATTTAAATTAACTACAACTTAGAAATATTTTGCTTAACCACAAGGTTTGGAAGAAATTATCTACATAAACCCAGTAAAGAGCAGCGAAGTATTTCCCATTCATGCTGCTTTGGGGAGTTCACTAATACCTAACATGAAACTGGAAATGGGAAAGTGACCCAGTGGCATGCGAGGCAGCCTAGTGAGATACAAGAATGATTGAACTAAAAGTTAATAATTTTCTGATCCTTAAAATAAAGAATTTGGAAGAAATGAAGTTTGAGATCTGGGCCTAGGCTAAGACAGAAAAGTGTCAGGCCTAGGCTATAATGGGAAAATACCAACTAACTCCTGGCAAATTTCCGGACTGCAAGCTTTCAAAAAAAAAAAATGAAATAAATATAGTTCACTCTCAAGATAGATGGGAAAGTACTAATTAATTTCTTGTTTCTAGTTCACTCCAAGTTTCTTGCTTGGCTAACTCTCTTGGAAACAGACCGCAGGTACAAACTGTTCTCCTGGACTGACTTTAAACAATGTCAGAAGGGGAAAGTACCGAAACTAAGATGTATGGAAGGAAAGTTCTGAAACTAAGATGCATAGGGGAAAATATTAAAACAAAAATGTATGGCTAACTAACCGTGAAATTCTGCTTCTGTATAATGCTTGCTTGCTACCCTACCCAGATACACCTGGACAGCCCGTGTGCCAACCAGGTTGCAAACCAAGCCTTAAAAACCTGACCCCTTAAGCACTCGGGGCTGCTCCCAGAAACCCCATGTTGGGACCCTGAGTCTGGCTCTTCAATAAAAAAAGACTCCTCTTTAAATTTAACTTGTTTGGCAGTGTGGTCTTTGTGGAATTCCTAGGCATAACATTACTAGATAACTCTGGTTTTTATTCTATGTTGTACATTCAGATTTTACACATTAGGAAATATTAATTTCTCTGTTACAAAAGCTTGGCCTACCCTAACAGGAGGGATTAATTAAATTATTAAGGCTTTGAATAGATGAAATTCTTTTAAGTTTTTTTTTTTAACTTCATTCCTGTAACTGGCAACAATATGTGCTCATGAAATACACACAGATGGGAAAGGTCTCTCACACACACGTCTACCTTCATTCTCCATCTCATCCCTGATTATTTTGGACAATCAGAAACCAGTTGCAGCATACATGGCAGTCACGACTTTGGATACCTTCTATTTGTATGCCATTATTCTTCCCAGGAGTTAAGACAGTGAAATGAATCAGCGAGAATGAACTAACTGACTGCTGTAAGCACAACCTGTGCCAGAAGATATGAAAGACAAACATGTCCACAGTGCATCCTGTTCAGGAGATTGTATATAAATGAAGAGTTATATAAACTTGAGCCTAAGTCTAGTTTATATTTGTTTCCACTGCATCTCAAATCATCTGATAAGTGCAAGGGTGTCAGTACCCTTGAAGAATATGGTACATCCTGTGCACAGGGAGAAATAATATTTTTATTTCTGTATGCCTTGTGCAGAGACATCCAGTTGTCATAAGCACCTTGTTGCCACACTGTGATAGATTATTGACTTGAGATATGGTTCAATTTCTTATCATTTGAAGCTAAAATGTGAGCAGCCCTAGCTTTCACCAGAAGAAACAATGGCCGATGACTCAGAATTCTAAATCAAACTTCTGCCATTTTTTGGAGCATGCCCATACATAAAAATATCACCATTTAATGCTAAGTGCCTTCAGTGATATACACATAATAACTTCCTTGCCTGACCTGGCAACAATGGGAGTAGAAATGGCTGTTAAAATTCATTGACTAGTTTATCGGAGATGCACAGAGACAGTAAAAAGTTGATAAAGGAAATAAACTACAAAGGTATCATTTGTCCTTATTCCCTAAAAGATAAAGGAAATAAACTACAAGGTATCATTTGTCCTTATTCCCAATTGAAAATAATCAATTGATCAAATCAGTGAAGCATTTATATGGCATTTGATATCCAGCTAATCTTAAACTAAATTTCTTCCATCAGCATAGTAGTAAATAACAACTGTGGTAGAGATTTGTGGGTCCACTCTAGAAATATCAATTTCACTCACCTTCTAACCACTAATTTAAGTATTTACCAAGTAGTTATGGCGTGTGCTGTATTTTAGTTAGTGAGATTTGCTCTACTTTTTCAAAGTTCAAAAGAATCAGTAAAAGCATTTGAGAATTATTTTAATAACATTTAGGAAAAGTAATGATTATTTAGATATTATATATAGCTTACAATTTATTTTTAGGGTTGTAGTTGCGTTCAGACAGAAACAAAGTATCTGAAAATAAAAATAAAGCTTGCTGATAAAATTTTGTGAAAAAAATATTGGCAACAAAACCAAAAAGGGGAGATAAGGTATTTTGCACTGCCACTTAACCAAGACATAACTAACTAAATTTTGTATCTATGACCTTTAGGATAATAAAAAAAAAATCCACATTTGTCAAATGATGCCTTCAATGCAACCTCATTAAGGCCTTGGGTGCCAAAATATGTCACAATTAAGATTGTGAGAGACATGTTTTTGTTATATTTTCAGGATTGTCTTTAAGCATATAATAATATGCTTACTACGTGTAAAAGTCTATGTGCCATTAATTAAATCTGCATCTTCTATTGGATATCTTCCATAAATAAACATTCTGTAAAGACATTATTCAATTCCCAGATTTTTAACATCATTACTGGCTCTATATTTATTTTTTTACTATGAAGATCTTTTTTCAAATAACTTTCTTTTATGTTCCTTAAATTGGGAGCCATAAAACTAGCAAACAGTCCAAACCTCAATAAACAATGAGGTGAAAAAATAATTTACTGCAAGTCATCCAAAGCCTGGAGTATTGAATCGATGTACAGGGGATGATAACACTTGACCTCCTTCCATTATTTTTTTTTTATTATAACAGGTGTTTTGGTGATTCTCTACTAAAGTGTGCTGAGCCATGTTGGCAAATAGTACCATGGGATACTTCCATCAAGTATATTGTGTAGCATAAATTTTCTTTCAAAATAAAAGGAAGACTCTTTCAGCTCAAATTCTGGAATGTTTCTCATCCCTGAAAGTGTGAGGTCCCATTTACTTATTATACATTTGCCAAAACTCTGCTACTTCCTGAACTGGTGCAAGGTAAGGCTCATGATTTGGTTCATAGTATCTAAAAGCTAGAAAGATCAAGAAATCATTTGGTTTGAAGGAGCTAAGAAAATTTTGCCCCTAAATATTACTCCTTGGTATAAAGAATATTTTGAATTAAAGGCCATTCATGATCAGAAAACATTGAAGGAGACCGTTCCTCTATCTAAGTAAAACCTGAGTAACCTGATTGAGAATCAAAAAGGGCTGCTGACCTCCTCATCACATGACCTGGCCCCAAGGTCATTTAAAGCAGGCTACCTGTCTCTCAGGTTAATTTATAAATCAATCTGTTTCCACCCATCTACACCCCCCAAGCACTTACTGTACCTATACTTTCCACATTCTCCCTCCTCCCTTACAAAAAGCATCTATAAAGGTCTCTGACCATCACTAAGACTTTGGGGTAATCATTTTTATGGTTTCCCCCATGTGCATGGTTTTTGGAAATAAACCTTTCTCTTACTAATCTACCATAATTGTGAGTTGATCTTTCAAAGAACCAGATCAAGGGAAAAAGGTAAGTTTCACCCTGATCTTTACAGGTTCAATGATGAATCTCAAGCAAGAATATCTTATACATCAAGAGCAGAGAAAATGCATATGAGGAAGGGGACACTTTATTTTTGTTGTTGCTGCTGCTTGAGTTGGTACCTGTGAGAGAATTTTTGCTGGGTGCTAGGTGCATGAAACAGACCCTGCTGCAAATTCCAGCTCTATGATTTTTTTTACTATGTTATGATTTTTGTCAGTTTCTTAGCCTCTTTAAAGTTCAGTTTACTCAGAGTGTAAATGTAGTAATTCCCGGCTCTCAGCATTGTGAAGGAATAGGGGAGATCATCAGTGTACAGCACTTAGCACAGTGTGTTATTTGTGATGTTGAGGATGATGATGGTGGTAAAGCCGACTGGTAATGATTGTGTATTGAGTATCACTGGAAAATTTCTTCACTCCTTACATGTTATGGTATGCTGCTGTTTTCAGGTAAGAAAAGGGTGCTATCAAGTAAAAGAACAAGAGCACTTCATGTGGTCAGCTTCCATCTAATGTAAATTGTTGGACTTTGGATTATCTTTGCTGTGGTTACCCAAGAATTTCTTTGGGGAAGTGAAGCTGTATCCTAGTTCAAATTGAGAGTGGCTGTGTCTTATGTGCTCAGGAAATTTTCCCTCTGACCCATGGGACATGGGACACATTTGTCTTCATGATTGAGTTGGTCAAAATTGCTGTGTTGAAATCATGGGTAGAGAAGAAGGTGAAAGTGCTCAAGATATCCCCTGCCTTGGGATTACTAGGGTCATGGGAATTTCCTGCTCAGTAGTATGATGAAGAGGGGGAACTAAGTGATTCTTCGGAAGACTGAGCTGGAGCTCAGACTTCACAAAAAAATGAGCTGTGACAGCTTGATCAGTATGCTTACCATCCCTGAGCTTACTGTCTTCATCTGCCAGGAGATATTCCTGACCATCCTATCTATTTAAATATAATGATGTGTAACAGTGTGCTTATATTCCATAAAACTCTAAAACATACAGTGGGGTTAATATTTGTGCTAGTGATTTTATAAATGGAGAAGGGTAAATTAGAGGACAATAAAAGAAAGAGGCCAAGGATAAGAGAAGAAGTAGAATACATGGGCGATGTAGAAAAGTTACTACATCAGAGAAGAAAGCAAATATATGTGTGTGTGTGTGTGTGTGTGTGTGTGTGTGTGTGGTGTGGTGTGTTAATATAAAGTGCTTTCCTATTCTCAGTCTCCTAAATTTACTTGTTTGGCTTGTACTCAACACTTGGAGCATAACAACATGTCCTGAAGACAGATCAGAAAACATTGAAGGAGACCGTTCCTCTATTGTTTAATTGTTTTAATTGTTGGCAATTTAAGATGCACCAGGAAGTGGCTTAGCAGTCCAACATAAAGTTGCATAATAACAATTCTGTTAAATACCTGATGTTTAGTGTGAACACAAAAATGAATTTGCTGACAACTGAGCCATGAGAAATTAGCCACCAGATGGAACTAGAGAGATAGTTATGAGCAATAATACTCCCTAAAAGCTGCTAAACCCAAAGGATCTATAACCACTTGCTGATGTATCATACCCAGTTTAACTTTGATTGCTTAACTCTTACTCTGGATGTGGAGGATCAACTGGCTGTGAATCTACTTAATTGATTTTAGCCATGTTCTCCCATTTTTTTCCATAATGATTCTGTTAGGTACAGTTTGTATTTTCTTTTCTTTTCTTTTTTCTTTTTTTGAGACAGAGCCTTGCTATGTCACCCTTGGTAGAGTGCTATGGCATCACAGCTCACAGCAACCTCTAACTCTTGGGCTTAAGCGATTCTCTTGCCTCAGCCTCCCAAGTAGCTGGGACTACAGGCACCCACCATAATGCCTGGCTATTTTTTTGTTGCAGTTGTCACTGTTATTTAGCAGGCCCAGGCCAGGTTTGAACCCACCTGCCTTGACGTATGTGGCTGGCGCCCTAACCACTGAGCAACAGGCGCCGAGCCCAGTTTGTATGTCTTATGGAAATCAAAACGTACAGCCAACAGCATTCATTTAGGATACTAATATGGTGATACTCTACAAAAACGGCATGATGTGATTTCAGTCTGACTTGTTTTAAGTGAACCCACAATATCTCTTTGTGGTCACAACATGTATTCAATACACGAGTTGGGCACATTCAGAATCTCTTATTTTAAATTATTTTGGGAAATTCTCCCACTTCTAAATAATTATCACAATAGATTTGTCATTAAAATTCTAGATATTGATGGGGTGGTGCCTGTGGCTCAAAGGAGTAGGGTGCCAGCTCCATATGCTGGAGGTGGTGGGTTCAAACCCAGCCCCAGCTAAAAACTTCAAAAAAATTCTAGATGTTAACATTTTTATTATGAGTATATTTGAAGTTTCTTTTTCCCCCTGCAATATCAATCAAGTTGAGCAAGAAACAGACAAGAAATTATGATAATATTAAAAATTATCCCCTATACTCTCTAATCCCATGTAATGCAATTAAAATAATCTGTTATTGCATGTAGACTTAGAATAAAAAAGAAGTATTTTGCTGGCCCTAGTAATTTTCAGTGAGCATAGTATTGAAGCCAAATTCATACTGAGCTATGTGAATGATTATTCCTATTGTACCTCCTGTAAACTCGGCCACAAGTTCCTTTGGGTCTATAATGATAGGAAGCCCACTCTGAGATGATAAGAAGGTGAATAAGCAGGAAATATGTGGTGTGCTTGGTGACATTAACATCTAAAGGATCATAAAATGCCCCAGTGGCATTTAGCCTAATACAATTCATGGATGTAGCAGGAATATATGGGAAGAGCCCACATTTTTAATCAGATGTGTACAAGCATTACAGTCCAGGGGAGTCTTATTGTTTGAAATAGGAACAACAGCTGAAAATACAAAGATGGAGGTTCAGATTCTGGGAGTGGAAGATGAAAGGAGTTTGGGAGTTTGGCAGAGTCAGGGATTCTTATACCGTAAAAATTGGAATATTCTCAGTGTATTATAACAGAAGAATTGAAGAATGGGTACAGGGATTTGGTAAAAGGTATTTGTGTATTCGGCATAAAGTGCCCAAAAGGTACTAATAGCCAACGTTTAGACTATGCACTGACTGTTTTCTTCCTTCCATATTACAGTCCTGGATACCTCCTCCATAGGTCCCTGAATCCTTCTTGGCTATAGCAGCCTACAGATGCATGTTACCCTATGCCAGGTATACACACGCTCATAGGCTCAGCACATGTCAATCCACAAATACACGTAACTCTTCCTAAACATCTATATAAGCCAGCCATACATAAGACATTAAACAAACAGTATTCGTGTAAATATGTATACTCACAGTCATATCACACAGGCATATTCATGTAAATATGTATGAATTCATAATTAACCACCACATACATCTGCAACTAATGATCAGTATGGGAATTATAAATGTTAAGTGATTATAGGAAGTTATTATAAAAAACATAATGATAATAGATGCTGTACATGTTGAAAGACTATAGAAAGATATTATAAATTATTTAGTTAATTTATTCATTTATTGCAGTTTTGGCCAGGGCTGGGCTTGAACCCATCACTACCAGGATATGGGGCCAGCACCCTACTCCTTGAGCCACAGGTGCCGCCCTATAAATAATTTTATAATAATAATTTGGCTAGTCAAATAAAATAAATCACTCAAAATACTGTTTAACCAGAACTGAATAAGAATAAATGGAAAATCAGAATTGTTCTGTATATTATAAAGAAACTGAGGCCGTAATCCACAACTCCCTCTCATACCAAACTCCAAGTCCATTGAGCTATAGAAGTGAATGCTTTCAAGTATTTAAGAAACAAGTGAAATTACACCAAATATTATGTATGCTCTTCCTGAGAATAAGTAAAATTTGCCACAGCTGGTAGAAGTAAAAATAGATCCTACAATTACTTTGTAAAGTGTTTGGCATTATATACTAAAGTTAAACTGATGCAACCTTGTAACCACAGATTCATTTCTAAATATATACTCATAAGAAATGTGTGCTTGTGTTTACCAAATATATGTGCAGAAACATTCATAACAGGATTATTAATAAGAATTCCAATGAAAAACCCAAATGCTATTAATAGAAATAAAAATATTTGCATCACCTATGCATAGAAGTGGAATATTATACTATTATGAAAGTGAATGAATCACTGCTATGCTATATGGCTCAATTTATATAAATTTCACTTGGGATAAATTTATTTGAAAATAATGCAAAACTAACCTTGGCAAGAGAAGCCATGACAGTGTTCACAGAGGATAATAACTACTAAGAGGCCCAAAGGAGGTTTCTGTAATGTTCTGTAACTTTATCTGAGTTGTTTCACAGATGTGCTTATCCCAAAAGATGGTGGTTACTGGTTTGAAATATCAAATAATTGGAACTCTTATATTCACCCCAGGTTTATTAGAGCTAGGATTAGCCCACAAATTTTTTTGCAAAATTTAGCAGACAGATGTATGATATTGACATTATAGTGTATATTTAGTAATCCAATCCAACTTGCAGTAAGGTTATATTCTAAAAATATATTGCCTTTGGGGTCATTTGAACATAGACTCTCCCTTTTGTTTGTGTCTGTGCCTGGTAAATTTCTTACCCAGGATGTTTAGCTTCTCAACTAAAGGGGACTTTCTTTCCCTAACTCTGTCCTAGAATTATTCGAACTCTTACCTCTCAGAGCTGCTTTCACCCTGATGTCTGCTTCTCTCCACACACCAATACTGACTCATGGAGGGATCTTCATTGGCCAGAAGAGTAAAAACAGAGGGAATAAGGAGGGGAAAAAAATGAAAGTGGGCTTATAGAGGTCCTTCCTTTGATCACTACCACTTCAATTCTACTAAATCTTATTTCCCATATGCCTGGCACAACCTTTCTTGCCAGGTCTATTCCTCTAAATTGTGGATAAATCCTACTTCAGGGTTTTCTACATCAAAATAGCCATTTATTTCACATATGCTCCTTTCTTAAATTGTCTCTTTGAAAAAAACTTCAGGAGAAAATATAAGAGGATATGGTCCTTTATCAAAGACAATAGGACACTGACTGTAGATGTTTTGCCCTTCTCACTACAGTTTATTATGGAGTTAGTTGTGAAAACTCTTCAAACTCTAATATACTGGTTCTAACATTGAAAGAAAGGGAGCTTGAAGGATTAATATTTTTAGGAGGCCAGGGAAACACTCGAAAGGACCAGGTGTAATCTTGGTGTTTATAAATGCCTTGTACATCACTCGTGGATTTTTTTCTACTTTGTCTTTTATTTTTCACAATATTTAAATTCTGAAAAATTAGGAAAATTTAACCTATTTATTATCATGAAACCCATCATACAAAATACCAAAAAGTACAGGAAAAACAAACAGTGCAATAATACATCATAAACTGAACCTCAATGTGTGTTGACAGCACCAAAAATCTCCTCATATGCCAGCCTAGTCACTACACTCTTCCTCTTTTTCCTGTAATGGTAAATCTCATTTTGATTTTGGTAGTAATAGTTTCTTACTATTTTTATATATGGTTCTACTGTTTAAACATGCATTCCAAAATATTAATTTTTCATGTTTTTGATTATGCTAAATTACATATAACATAAACTAATAATTCCATATATATAAATATATATACCCATAAACAATAACCTATCAATTCCTGTAATAAAATAAAATATGTTTACAATATCAATAAAAATATAAATTGCACAGAAGTAAACATATAACTTGTTATATATATTCATATACAAATATATGAAACTTTTGCTAGATCATGAATAGGATATACTAAATTTAAATCTGTATTATTATCTAGTTTATAGAAATTAACTTCTATGGACATGCATCTGTGGCATTTTCACAAATAAATTTCCACTTCTTTCTACAAAATGTTATTTTATTAATTGAAGTATGGCTCTGTTTAATTCATCTTTTTTTCCACAAATCGGTATCTTCATTTTTAGGACTGTAATTTCTCTCACTCCTACTAACAGTCATTTAATCATTGGATAACCACATCCTTAAAAATAAGGGATTCTGCTGAGCTAAGCCAGGGGCATTACACGGAGTCTCATTTAATCATTAGGATATTTTAGCAAACTGAAGAATATTATTCCCACATACAGTTGACCACCTCCTTAAATTGACCTAATTTTCATACACTGGACATTCACCACCCATATCTATCAGTAGTATAGTAGGCCTAGTTCCTTATGTTGACCACTTCTGTATGTTGACCAGCTTGTTACAGGTCCTTCAGTGGTCAACTTTCAGTGGTTCTACTGTATTTATATATCTGTATATCTCGTTAGACAATGATTTTCTCAATTATAAAGGACTATATCCTATTCACCTCTGTGTCATCAGGATTTAAAATGATGATACAGAGGAAGCACCATGTTTGTTAAGAAAATTAAATAAAAAGACCAATGACCAGGAGCAAGGAACCTGAGTTCTCAAACTTATCATCAAATTATTTAATTTCAAACAAGTCAGTTATAGACTCTAGTTTCCATTTCTTCAACTATTAAAAAAAAAGGAGATGATGCTTCTAGGTGATACAAATAACCTTTTTCTTTTAAAAATCCCCTACAGTATTGGGCTCTGCAGGTATTCAATGACCACTCTTTTTTTTTAGACACAGGGTCTTATTTTGTTGCCCTCGGTAGAGTGCTGTGATGTCACAGCTCACAGCAACCTCCAGCCCTTGGGCTTAGGCAAATCTCTTGCCTCAGTCTCTGGGACTATAGGCGCCTGCCACAATGCCCAGCTATTTTTGTAATTGTTGTTTCAGTTTGGCTGGGGCTGGGTTCGAACCCACCACGCTTGGTATATGCGGTGGGCGCCCTACTCAGTGAGCCACAGGAGCCACCCTTCAATGACCACTCTTGATGGATACATTTTTATTTAGGCTGTCAAATTTCTCCTGGTGAGACTAAACCACCATCTAGATATTATCTGGGATTAAGACCATATTTGTTATGTCATCCAAGCACATAGTGGGATACTGACTTTTTGTTTATTTTCAGAAGTTATGACTTTTTAAAACAAACAAAAGAAATCCATAAAGTGTTACTTTTATGTGAAATGGAGTATGAACCAATTCTGCCTTCCTAATAGGTATATACGCATACCATGTATAGGAACACATAAATGTAAAACATTTTTTAGACATTCTAAGAGAGAATAACTTATACAGAACTCCCCCCAACTGCAATTGAAATGAAGCTTCATTTAGAAGATATTGTTAGGAATAATTGCCTGCTATCTTATTTTGCAGGAAAAGGTGTTCACATAACATTCTTATCATCAACTGGCAAATTCCCTGGAGGTAACAAATTGCCTAATTAGCCAAAAGTATTTGCCTCAAACTATAGATATTCCAAATAAGCTCCACTAAGAAAGTAAACTTTCCTATCCAATTCCTGTAACATTGTGCTTAAATTACTGGAATATAACACTGATCTTTATGTTAATAAACAACTACATTGCCTTTATAAAATGTATCCTAAATCACTAATTTTTTTCATATTAAATAAAAGCTTTAAACTATAAAAAAGAAATATAACACTGTTATTAATCTCATGATAATGGATGGTTTAGTGAAAAGGGGCCAGCTTCTATTTTCAATTGTACTCATGCATATTTTGGTAGACTATTAGGGAGAAAAACCTTCTTGCTTAATGAAATAGGCACTCTTCTCTTGAGATCATTCTATATCATTTGAAGTTTTATAAAGTTTAATTACAATTTCTTTCCAAGCTTTACTATGTTAAACGTAAGGGTCAGCATTTTTCTGTCATTAACTCTGTATTTTAAGAATCATAGACTTAGTTTGAGAAATTTTTTAGGTTGGAAATTTTCAACTCAATAAACCATATTTCACTTAGAACATGTGCATTCTTTTTATTGCATGTTAAAAGTAGGAAAGGATATAAATGAAAACTTATGCAATTGTTCAAATATCTCAAAATTTATGGTTAACATTTGTAATTACTTGGTTATGTATTTCTGTCACTTATTCCTATGGCTATACCCTGGGCTTAATATTTCCATAATACAGTGTAGAATTTATTATTGTCAGCTGATGATGCAATAATATGTATAACAAATTACCCCAAACCCAGTGGTTTAAAACCACAATATATTATTTTCACCCTCTCGTCTGTACATCATTCATAATTTCACCAATCAAAGGTAAGCTAATTAATTGCTCTACTTTTAAGACCAATTGAGGGTGTGGAGAATGTCAGGAAAAATGGTGGAGTACGAAGTTCCAAAGGTCCATCTCTCCATAGAAATTAAAAGCCAACAACCAACTAACCAAATCAAAATAAAAACCCCAACTGACAAGCTAAACAATTCCCCCCAAACTCTAAGAATCAACTTTTTTTTTCTGGAAAGTAGTCAAAGCAACCACATTGACTGTTGAATATAAAAAATGGCTATTATTAGTGTCTAGAAAAGCTACTGATTTGTGTACATTATTTTTTTAACCCAAGACTTTACTGATTTTATTTCCCAATTCTAGGAGTCTTTTGGTGGAGTTTTCAGAGTTTTATAGATATAAGATCATATCCACATACAGCAATAGGTTGAACTCCTCTTTTCTGACTTGTGTGCACTTTCTTTCTCTTGCCTGCTTGCTCTTACTAGGACTTCCAGAACTATGTTGAAAGCAGATTTTCCTTATTTAGTATGATGTTGGCTGTGTTGTTGCCTTTTGTATGTAAGCATTTAGTGTCATGAACCTCTTAGCAAGGCTTTTATATCAGACTAATAACAGTCAAACTGATACTCTAATCAAGAGCTCAATAACATTATAATAGCTGCAAATAAAATAAAATACCTGGAAATATGCTTAATCAAGGAGTTGAAAGATCTCTACAAGGAGAATTACAAAACACGCATTAACAAAATCATAGATGACAAAAATAAATGGCAAAATGTCCCATTCTCGTGGATTGGAAGAATAAGTATTTTTTTTAATGTCCATACTACCTCAGGTAATTTACAGATTCAAGGCAATTTACATCAAAATACCAGTGCCATTTTTCATAGAACTAGAAAAAACATCCTAAATTTCACATAGAATCAGAAAAATATTCTGAATAGCCAAAGAAATTGTAAGCAAAAGAACACATCTGGAACATCATATTACCAGACTTCAAATTATACTACAAGGCTATAGTAACAAAAACATCATGGTACTGGTACAAATGTTGACACATAGATCAATAGAACAGAATAAAGAATCCAGAAGTAAAACCATATAGCTACAACCAACTGATTTTTAACAAAGCAGGCAGAAAACATACATTGAGGTAAGGATGCCCTATAGAATATGTGATAGTGGGAAAACTGAAGGGCCACATGGTAAAGAATGAAACTGGATCCCTATCTGTCACCATATACAAAAAAAAATTAAGATGGATTAAACTTTTTCTAAGTTCATTAGTTAAATGAACTAGAAAAATTAGTTCATTAGTTAAATGTAGGACCTGAGAACATAAACATTCTAGATCAAAACATAAGAAAAACTTTTCTAGACATTGACCTAAGCAAAACATTTATGACTAAGACCCCAGAAGCAAATAAAGCAAAAACAAAAATAAATAAATGGGATTTAATTAAGCCAAAAAAAAAAAAGTTTCCACACAGTGAAGAAAATAGTCAACAGAGTAAACAGACAACATGGAGAATGGCAGAGCATATATTGCAAACCATACATCTAACAAAGCACCACTATCCATAATCTACAGGGAACTCACACATATCACCATAGTAAAAAAAAAAAAATCATCAGAAAGTGGACAAAAGTCATGAGCTGATTTTGTTCAAAAAAAGATAAACAAATGGAGAAAAAACATGAAAAAATACTCAAATTTACTAATTATCAGGTAAATGCAAAATGAAATCACAATGAGTTACCACCTTATCTCTGACAGAATGGCCATTATTTAAAGTCAATAAACACGAATTTCCAGATGGCCTGCACCAGATTCTCAAAGGCCTTGTCCGCAATGAGGTGCAGTCTGGCTGAGGCCTCAAAATAAGCCATGTGGCAGGAGGCGCTGAAGGCTGATGCTCTAGATTAGGGGACCTGGCGCTATGTCGACAGGTCTGCCTTGTTCCCAACCAGAAGCATGGGGATGTTAACCTGGTCCTTGCCTTGGAGGATCTGCGACAAGAGCTTGCCCATGTCGTTGAAACTGCTGGTCATTAATGGCAAATAGGAAGTCGTGGCCAGCATGCATGCTTCCGCATGGCCTGGAACTCCTGGCCCACAGTGTCTGGGATGTCCTGCCATGCCAAGATGCCATCCACGGTGCAGATCTTTGTGTAGGAGTCCTCAATAGTGGGCTCGTAGTCAGACACGAAGTAGGACTGGATAAATTGGATGGTCAGCGCATTCTTGCCCATGCTGCTGAAGCCCATGACCACCAGCTTGTGAGTCTCGCAGGGCCTGGGTGTCCCCAGGCCCAACCCCAGGGCTGTCCCCACAGATCCCTGACACCACTGGGATGCTGCTCCTGTCACCACTGCTGCCGCTGCCGCTGCTGCTACCACCTACAAGGGCTTGTGTGGAAATTCTTAAATTACAAATTGAATTTCTATTATGGTTGTAGTATTATTGAAATTATCTATTTCATATTGGGTGAGGATTGTGAGTGTGTATGATTTGTTAGGCATTGGTCTATTTCATCTACATAATTGAAATGTGTTTATAGTTATTTATGTTTTCTTATTTTTCTTTGATTTTACAAATTCTGATTTAATATCCCTTATTTTATTACTGATACAGTTATTTTGTGTTTTTGTCTTTTTTCTTTGGCAGTCTTGCTAGAGGTCTGTCAACTTATTTATGTACTTTCTTTCATTGACTTTCCCTACTATTTGGGGGGGTTTTGATGCTATTATAAATGAAATTGTCTTCTTAATTCCTTTTTCAGATAGTTTAGTGTAATTGAATAGAAATGAAACTGCATTTGTATGTTAATTTTATACTTTCCAACTTAATTCATCTATTGGTTCTAACATTTGGGGGGAGGAGAGTCTTTATGTTTTTCTCATAGAAGATCATGTTGTATGGGAACAGAGGCAACTTAACTTCTTTCATTCCAGTTTGGATACATTTTATTTCTTTTTCTTGCCTAATTGCCCTGGCTGTAACTTCCACTGCTATGGTCAATCGAAGTGACAGTAATGGGCATCTTTGTCTTGTGCCCAACCTTAGGGGAAAAGCTTTAAACTTTTCACCATTGAATATGTTAGCTATGGGTTTAACATACATGGCCTTTATTTTGTTGAGGTATGTTCCTTTTGTACCTGATTTGTTGAGAGGTTTTGTCATGAAAGGATGATGAATTTTTGCCAGATTATTTTTCTGTATCTATTAAGATGATCATATGTTTTCTGTCCTTCATTCTGTTTGTGTGGCATATGACATTTATTTTTCTATACTGAGTCATTTGTACATCTCTGGAATAAATCCCACTTGGTCATGGTGAGGGATTATTTTAATGTGCTATTGAATTAGGTTTCCTAGTATTTTGTTGAGGATTTTTGAATCTAAGTTCATTAGGGATGCTTGTCGATATTTTATTTTTCTGTAGTGTTCTTATCTGGTTTTGGTAGCAGGGTAATGCTTGCTTCATGAGTTTGTAAGAGTTTCTCTCTTCAGTATTTTGGAAGACTTTGAGAAGTCTTAGTTCCTTCCTAAATGCTTGGTAGAATTCATTGAAGCCATCAAGTCTTGGGCTTGTATTTGCTGGGAGGTTTATTATTATTATTATTATTACAGACTTAATATCTTTACTTATTATTGAACTGTTCATATTTTCTATTTCTTTATTTCTGAATTGATAACTTTATTTAACTTTTCTTTTTTTATATTTTTATTTTTTTATTAAGTCAAATACACATAGATCAGGAATACATTTATGCATATGTGGGGTCAATGTGTTAATTGTTTTTTATACAATCTGACAAGGTTAGGTAAAACCAATCAACATAGCTTTCACCTCATTTACTTGATTGTCATATTTTTTTTTGAGACAGACCCTCAAGCTGTCCCCCTGGGTAGAGTGCAATGGCATCACAGCTCACAGCAACCTCCAACTCCTGGGCTCAAATGAGTCTCCTGCCTCCACCTCTCAAGTAGCTGGGACCATAGGCACCCGCCACAATGCTTGGCTATTTTTTTTTTTTTGGTTGCAGGCATCATTGTTGTTTGGCGGGCCTGGGCTAGATTCGAACCCACCACCTTAGGTGTATATGGTGGGTGCCTTAGTCACTTGAGCCACAAGTGCCAAGCCATTTACTTGATTATTGTGCTAAGACATTTTTGTTCTACACTTGACAGATTTAACTTGTCCCCTTGTCATATGCTCCATAGGTGTGGTCCTGCCTTTTACCCTTCCCCTTTCCAACCTCGCTCCTCCCCTCCCTTCCCACTCCATTCAGTCTTGATAGGTGGTGTGTGTCTAGGAATTTATCCATTTCTTCTAGGTTATTCAATTTTTGTTATATAATTGTTCATAGCAGTCTCTTTTGATCCACTGTATTCTTGTGTTGTCAGTTGTAATGTTTTCTCTTTCATTTCTTTATCAGAGTCTTTTTTATTTATTTAAATTTTGCTTACTAAGTCTAATTAACAGTTTGGCAATTTTGTTTTATCTTTCCATTAAGCTATCTATTGGTTTCATTGACTTTTTTTCCTATTGTTTTTCTAGTCTCTGATTCACTTGTTTCTGCTCTGATCTTTTTAATTTCCTTCCTTGTACTAAATTTGCATGTAGAGTGTGAACCCATATAAGACAGCCATAGCTTTGGAATCAGACGCATGAATGAGGTTGGGAGGTGTGGATGCTCAGATATTAGAATGGTACAATGGTGGCTATGTTTTGGAGGGAGGAACAGTTATATTATCTTCTCTGGGGAATGCAGTAGGCACAGTTGTTGGTTAGAAAGATACCATTGTCCCCTGCAAAGCAGACCTTTAGAAATATAGTGCCACTAGTTGTGTTGCTGATACTAACAGCCCCTAGTGTTCTTTGTTCCTAGCAGTCTCTCAGTATGCTACTCTTCTGGGCAATCATTTCTCTGGGGCATTTCTCTCTCTCTCTCTCTCTCTCTCTCTCTATATATATATATATATATATATAAGAGTTTCTCTCTTTCCCCTAAATATATATATATATAATATTATATATATATAATATATACATAATATAATATATATAAATAATATATATAATATAATATATATTATATGTATAATATATATATTATATTATATATATATAAAGCTTTTCTCCTAAATATATATATATTCTCAAAATATATATATATATTTTACTCCATTATGTTGATTCAAATGCTTAAATGGACCCGTGAGCTCTTGTAAGGTTATTTTTGTTCATAGGAAGCCCTGTAGTTTTTGTTTTTCTTTGGAAGAGGGATGAAGGCTATTTACTACCCTGCTGTCTTGCTGATGTCACATAAATTATTTGTCCCTAAAAGAGACAAGAGGAGGACACAGCTCCACTAGAATGATTTGATTTAATATTTTCTTATGGGCAGCAATGAAGAAACTGTCTTCTCCTCCTTCACAGGTATATGTTTTCCTGACTGTTTTCATTAACAATGTAGGTCTAGGAGAGAGAAAATTCTTTCAGAAATGCTGATAAGTACAGACACCTGAAGTACTACCATAAGATTCTCCCTCAAGGGCTCATCTCACTGTTGCTCTCTAAGTGGAAGCCCTATGAATATCTTTGCTTCATTTCTTTTTAACCTCTCACTGAACTTTTATTTTCATCCATGCTTTTCAGGAAAGAAGAATAAATTGATGCTGTCTGCCTGATTTTTTAAAAAAAGCATGCCCACAAGGTAAGGAGGGAGTTACCTGATGGAAATTTATAACTACTGGGAATCATATTTCCTGAGATTTCTTTGTTGTTACAATGTATTGGATTGAAATTTATTGTGCTTTGGTCACTTTATGGTATTCTAAATTTCACAACATTCACAATTTTCATTTTCCAGGATAATTCCAGATGGTTATAGAGACATTAATTAATTAAGATGATTTGAATGTTATTAAATGCTGAAAATAGTATCACAAACAAGGACAGTTGTTTATTATGCCCAGGCGTTATGCTAAACACTAGTTTAATTTTCACACAGTACTGTGAGAAGTAGATCATGACAACTCACTCCCAAATGACAAATATACAAACTAAAGGTCAGAGATGTTATGTAACATATCCAGAGGCACAGAGGTGGTGAATTTGGGAGTATAATTCACAACCAAAGACTGAACTCTTAACCTCATGCATATGGTCTTGAAGGCATAATGATCAACTGTGTTCTTTTTACCTTCTGTCAGAGAACCCATCATGGGTTTATAATACAAGGTGAACTGAAATATTTAGTGAGTGAATTAATTCTTTCTTTCAATAGACATTTATCATAGTTACTTTGTGCCAGGCACTGCTCTCAATATAGGAAAAACAAATGGAACAAACAAGACAGAGAGAGAAGCCACAGCCATGATGTTGATATTCTTGTGGATGGATGCAAAAATTGTGATAAGTAACCCAGTTTACCTCACGCATTAATGAATTGTTTAAATCATAGCATGATTTGAATACTGAAAATTCATGCTGCAAGATTTGGTGCTTTAATTATTAAGTTTCTTCATTAGTATGTCTTACTCATATAGGTGTTTTCTGCATTTAGCACAGTGTCTTGTTACCTAGTCTCTGGTGGCTCCTCAAAAAATTGTTTATTAGAATGGAAGATTGTTGGGGACTTTAAAAATTATATATGTTACTTCCTTTTATTAGTAAAAAGACCACTTTTTCTTGTGAGTAATATATACCAACTCTTGTTCTTAACAATGGGCCATCTATTATTTCTTAGTAATTTTACTGTTAAGCCTTGATTGGGAAAATGAAATTTCAATGCCTTTGTATAAACAAGTACTAGATTAATAGAGGTATCCAAATATTTTTTACTAAGTAAAAATACATTAGCTTAAATTTTTTTCAGTGAAAAAATAACAGCAAGCCTTCATGTTCTGCTTTATTTTTTTGTTTTACCATTTGTAAGTTTAGACTTTGCTGTGCAAAATCTCATTTTATATTTTTTTGGAACACTTAGTCATTGAAAGTTATTACTCATTTCAATAAGCACAAAACACTCTTTTCCTCTATAGGGAAATAATTTTTCCATTGTTTATTTCCATTTTGTTCTTGAAAGGCAGTACTGTACAGTTATCTGCTTTCATTGAATGAAAAAGACTGTAGTCAAACACTTGAAAAATTTCATGCCAGCTAATGTCAATGGGAAACATGATGTCAGAACCAAGATGTCCAAGAAGGCCTGTAGGAAAACATAAGCCTGAAGAAAGGCAGGCTTGCTCCGTGTTATCCTTACAGTGGGTTTCAGCTGGTGTGGGGTAAAGACGACATGTGAACACAGTCTCAGTTCATACAGATACTAATGTTTAGAGCTGAGGGAAAATGGGGGGTTGGATATTCCTCTAATTCTGCAGAATGATTATCAAGAGAATCAGCCACTGAGGAAGTCAAAAGATTTTCCTTGCATTCTAGTTAAGTGTGAAAATTGGAGCAAAGACAAGGCTAGCAACTAAACATCCAGAAGCCAGTTGGTTTTTCTCTCAGTGAATTAATCTGTTCTTCACTTCATTTGTACTCTGATCTGAGGGTATGAGGATGAGCAGTCATAGTCATAATCCTTGTTCTAAAGGAGCATGCTCTCTTAATAAGTTGTCCCATGTATGTTGGACTGAGGAAGTCTCAGAGCAAATATTGAAGTCAAAGGGGACAACACCTAACTACCTGGGAAAGAAAGAGAAATTGCACAATAGGAAGGATCCAGCAGGATCCAACCAGACCCAGCAAGCTCTTACTTTGTTCTGATTAATTATTTATCAAAACTATATATATTTATATACACACATATATGTACACTCTACATATACGCACACATACATATGTACCCTATATATATACACACAGACACATATATGTTGGAACTAAATTAATGTTAAATGTTTCAGTTTTAATCATCAAGAATCAGCATGATCGGCTTGGTGCCCATAGCTCAGTGAGTAGGGTGCCAGCCATATACACTGAAGCTGGCGGATTCCAGCCCAGCCAGGGCCTGCTAAACAACAATGACAACTGCAACCAAAAAATAGTTGGGCCTTGGGCAGGCACCTATAGTCCCAGCTACTTGGGAGGCTGAGGCAAGAGAGTCACTTAATCCCAAGAGTTTGAGGTTCCTGTGAGCTGTGATGCCATGGAACTCTACTGAGGGTGACATAGTGAGACTCTGTCTTAAAAGAAAAAAGAAAAGAATCAGCATGATCATATATGTGTAAACGGGAAAAAAGGAATCACAGCTGCAGGGTTTCACAGATTCCTTGAAATGTAATGACAGGAAAGATAAAATAACAACAACTAAAACCCTTTTATTAATGAAACTCAGGGAAATTTAACAGAAACATTTCTTACTTTCAGAAACTGTTGCACTTTTATCAAAGCACTGAACCAAAAATGATAATGGCATAAGGCTCAGATACAAGGATTTAAAACCTATAGCAGCACATCAGAATCTTTTCCTGGCTTCTCCAAGAACTTTCTGTAATCTCTATTCAGTTTATCCCTCCAACAGGCAATGCAATTCTTGCAGAAGAAATCAGATGGGTTTGGGTAATATTAGGCCACAAAAGTTCTCAAAAACAATGCGTTAGGAGAGAGATGAATAGAATCTTCTCTAAAGATGATAGATGAATGGCTACTAAGCATATGAAAAAATGCTCATCATCCCTAATTATTAGAGAAATGCAAATTAAAACCACCCTGAGATATCATCTAACCCCAGGGACAATGGCCTATATCACAAAATCTCAAAACTGCAGATGCTGGTGCAGATGTGGAGAGAAAGGAACACTTTTGCACTGCTGGTGGGACTGCAAACTAATACAACCTTTTTGGAAGGAAGTATGGAGAAACCTTAAAGAACTCAACCT
>CAUYTI010002530.1:0-11661 GCA_963575145.1 Galago senegalensis | reverse complement strand
GGCGCCCGCCACAACGCCCGGCTATTTTTTGGTTGCAGCCGTCATTGTTGTTTGGCGGGTCCGGGCTGGGGATTCGAACCCGCCACCTTAGGTGTACGTGGCTGGCGCCTTAGCCGGTTGAGCTATAGGCGCTGAGCCTCTGTAAACATTTTTCATCAGTGACTCCCAACTTTGAGAAAGGATTATTTGTATATAAAACAATCTTTAAATTATACTTTAAAGACCCAAACCATTCTCTTAGAATACTTTCCAAACGAGTTAATCATGCACCTGTCCAGTGAGTTTTGTGGCCTCGTTCTTACATAATTGTCAAACAATTTTATATGTTCTTATAGCCATCACCATAGCTTTTTAGTGGTTTGGAGGCATTTTTTTAGATATCATCATTCTTGGTGCTCAACTGGCTAATAAATGACTTTTCCTGAGTTTACTTGATAGGTGGAAACCTTTTTGTTAACATGATGGCAGAATCACAAAAAGACTTTAAATGGAGTGAGAGGCACTTTTGAAGATCCACGTCTTACATATATTTAAAATATGACTGAGAAAAGGTGCTGCAGAAAATGTTCACACACCCAAAAAATAAGAATAGCTGATGCTAAAATTTCTTTCCCAAGACTTAGCAGTAGATCTGCTGGCAGAACAGGACAGGGGAGCTATTGGGGACATGTTTTTTGAATGAAGCCTTTAGGCTTCTTAGGGGTCTGACTTCCTGACAGTGGGAGTGGCAGAAAGTTCATGTCTTAAGCAAGAAAGATTTAAGTACATTCTGCAACTTTGGCCTTGTAAGCTGTGATCATTTTTAAAGTTAATGAGCATAGTTCACTATAAAATGAAGCAAGTAACTTGGCATTTGTGCATTGTGAGTCAATTTTGACATCAGCCTGGACTGGGAATTGACTGGAAGGTTTTGGTGTTTGACTGTGGCTACATTTCAGAGTCTCGTTCCAGAGGCATGCATGAGCAATACTTCCCTTTGGGCTTTGGCCATTAATTTGTGAAATAGAGCAAGGACTAGAGAGGCTTCCTTGGACTGCCTGACGTCCTGTTGAACCAAGAAGCAGTGGGAGGCCCTTTCCTTCCTAAGGAAGGCCTCATCCTCTTGGATAAAGTTCCCAGCATTAGTCCACATGTTGGGGACAGTTCCACTTTAACTCTCACTTGAAGTTCATAGTCACCTCTGGGCGCGTATCTGCATTCTGCTTATTCCAGGTGTTTTCCAGGCCACTTCCCCGATTATGTAACTTTGATCAAATCCAGATGCTGCAGAATGTTTGATAGAAGAGGTCAAATGGCATTTGAGAAGAAAAGCATTTCTGTATTCATGACTTCGGTTTAATTTCCTGTGTGGGCCTCGTCTGCCAAAGTTGTATGCTTACAGCCATGAGGTTGAGACACTAGAGGGAAATACACAAGTACTTTTTGGGGATGACTCGAGATTTCCCCCTTCCCCAGTGTATTTTTTCCATGTTAAATTATCAATTATGTAAGTATTAGTTGGCTTCTATTAATGATGTTTTTCTACTTCTATAATTTTTTTCCCCCTCTCTCCTTCCATTTCTTTCATTTCTTTCATTTTTTTTTTTTTTTAAAAATAGGGTCTCACTGTTTCACCCAGGCTGGTCTCGAACTCTTGGCCTCAAGCAGTCCTTCCCCCTCAGCCTCCTAAGTAGCTGGAACTGCAGGCATGAGCCACTGAGCTTGGCTACTGTAGTGGTTTTCCCAGTAACAAAAATAACCCATGTCCATTGTGAGAAACAGGCAACAATATAGAAAAGTATAAAGGAAACTTAAAACACGTATAATCCCCCCACCCTGAGTTAACAGCTGTTCATATTTTGATGAAGTTCCTTCTGGTCTTTTTTTAATTTTTATGAAATTGATCCTAATTCTGTATAGGCCATACATGCTGAATTGTGATATAAATATTTAATATATTATTATAATTATATTCCCAAGCCATTGAGTATATATATATTTTTTTTCACTGACTTTGAATAGATTTCTGTTTTGTAGGTGGATTGTAAACTAATTTATCTTACAGTGATATGTATTTTAAACTTTTCCTTTCTGTGCTGTTATTTAAAGTCAGTGTACATAAATCATTATGCGGCTCTCTTAAGATAAATTCTCAGAGGTGAATCACAAATTGTAAAATCCTTTAAAGACTCTTGGTTCATATTCTGGTTGCTCTTCTAAAATGTTACAGTTTTTATACCTACAATTAGCATTGAAGTCTTATTCATACTGACTGTCAGTGTCAGGAAAATAAAACGTATCTGAGAATTTGACACAGAATTTGCCTTTTTTTTTTGAGACAGGGTATTATTGCTCCATCACCCAGGCGAGACTGCAGTGGCATAATCATAGCTCACAGCAGCCTCAGACTCATGGGCGGGCTCAAGTGGTCCTCTTGCCTCAGCCTCTCTAGTAAGTGGGAAGTGGGACTACAGGTGTGCGACAATACGCCTGGCTAATTTGTTTTTCTTTCTTTTCTTTTCTTTTTTTTTTGAGTCAGAATCACAAGTTGTCAACCTGGGTGGACTATTGTGGCATCATAGCTCACAGCACGTGGGCACCCTTCAATACTTGGGCTCGAGCCATCCTCTTGCCTCAGTTTTTCTGTCTTTAGTAGAGATGGGGTCTCACTTTTGCTCAGGCTGGTACCTGGCTAATTTTTAAAAGATTTTTTTGTAGAGAAAGAGTTTTGTTCTGCATCCCAGGCTAGTGTCAAACTTCTGGATTCAAACAGTCCTCTTCTCCTGGCCTCCTAGGATGGAGGTCTGAGTCACCATGCTCAGTCATTGCATTTCTTTAATTATTAATAAGAGTTCACATATTTCCCATGTTTAATGGTAATTTTGATTTTCTATGAATTGCCTGGGCACAGTGGCTCATGCCTGTAATCCTCACACTCTGGGAGGCCAAGGCGGGTAGATCACTTAGGCTCAGAATTTCGAGACCAGCCTAAGCAAGAGTGAGACCTCTATCTCTAAAACTATCTGGGTGTTATGGTGGGTGCCTATAGTCCCAGATACTCGGGAGGCTGAGGCAAGAGGATCACTTGAGCTCAAGAGCTTGAGGTTTCCGTGAGCTATACCAAGGCACTCTACCAAGGGCAACAAAGTAAGATGCTATCTTCAAAAAAGAAAAAATTTCTGTGAATTGCCTATAATTGTTTTCTGACCATTTTTTCCATAGGAGAGGGACTTATTTTTTTCTTGTTAGTACTTAAGAATCTTTTTATGTTAGAAATCCTTTATCTGACAGTTTTCCTTAATGTAATGACAATAGAGGCTCTTGACTGGCTTCCACTTAACTGATTTGCTAAATTGGCCAGTACTCTCCACTTGAAGCAAATATGCCTCCCTGGCCCAGCAGCACCAAATAGAGCAGGGCAGCTTCCCTTCCTGTGTCTGCTGCCACGCACCGTACCTGTCAGCCAGGAGCCAGTGAGCTGTGTTTGTTTCCAAGCCTTCTTATTTATTTCAGATATATTGTTGTAATTACCAGGTTAATAAAACCAGTGAAATAGTATAAAAAGAACTGTTTCTATGAAAATTAAGATGCTTTAGAAAGACTCAGTAGGGGAAGGCAACTTTTAAAAATTGGTATAGAATTAGATGTAGGACAAGTATAAATGATCAGAATGGATTGTAGAAACCTAGAAAGATCCCGTGTGGGAATGCACACAGGCGATGAGTTCTCCCTTCACCTGTAGGACATTGAAGCCAGAAGCGAGTGATGCGTTATACAGAGGACAGCAAGCCGCTCCAGTCCATATCCACGCTCTAAAGACCCACACTCTAAAGGACAGTCGTAGGCCCACATATTTTAATAAAAAGCAATTCTATGCTTTTACCAGCTTTTTTGGGTTAACTGGTCAATCCTGGTCATTGTGACATTAGTTGTATTTCAAAGCCAGGTGGTCACTCAAAGAACAGAGTGCCTAATGGAGTACCAAGCTTCTCTCCCATTCCTTGAAATGGTCATGCTACCAAACCCTCTTCCTTAAAGTTATCTTTGCCCTGATGATTCATAAAATGGAATTACCAAGTTTGTAATAATGTAATTGGGGTTGTACCCTTTCAGAAAAACAATTCCTGGAGGTTTACTTTAGTTTGTAGCACAAAAGATAGAATTAAGAGGTTTTTATTATTTATGTTCTTTTTTTTGAGATGGAACCTCAAGCCATCACTCTGGGTACAGTGCTGTGGCGTCACAGCTCAAAGCAACCTCCAGCTCCTGGGCTTAAGCGATTCTCTTGCCTCAGCCTCCCAAGTAGCTGAGACTGCAGGCAACTGCCACATTGCCCGGCTATTTTTTAGTTGTAGTTGTCATTGTTTGGCAAGCCTGGGCCGGATTTGAACCCGCCAGCTCTGGTGTATGTGGCTGGCACCTTAGCCACTTGAGCTACAGGTGCTGCCCATTATTTCTGTTCTGTTGGTTTATTCCAAAGACGTCTTTTAGAGAATGTCCATCTACGAAAGTTCTCGAGTCTTATTTCTGGAAGTTTAGCCTGGTCTCCAGGTATCTCCCGTGACTCAGTGTTCTGTCTTGTGTAGGCAGATTTAGGAGGTACACAGTGAGTTCCGTTACCTGTACATACTGCTAGTGGTGGAGTGTGGGCTTTGGGTGTACCAAAGTGAACATCATACTCCATAGGTATTTCTCATCCATCTCCCTCTCCCAGCCTCCCCGTCAGTGAGTCTCCGGTGTCCAGCATTCCAGTCTGTGTGCCTTTGAACAGCTATAGTTTTGCTCCCACTTGTGAGAACACACAGATTTTTCTGTTCCTGAGTTCACGTAGGATAATGGCCTCCAGTTCCACCCAGGTTACTGCAGATGTTATTTCATTCCTACCGCTGAGTGAGCTCCCTGGTGTGTACACACACACACCACATTCTCATAATCCACTCGTCTGTTTGTGGGCATCTAGGCTGACTCCGTGTCTTTGCAGTGGTTGACTGTCTGTGGGGGGAGTCAGGTTCGTCACTGAGAGAGGGATTATTGTCCAAGAAAAGACATTTGAGGATCCTCTGAATTCATAGAGAGGGAAAACTAAAACCTGATACTATTTTGTTACCATTTGTATTTGGCGCAGGCCATGGAAGATCTAGAATTCACACTAGAATTTTCCCCTCCTTTTTTTTTTTAAGTTTGATTTCTCACTGTAGTTTCCACAGATGAGTATTTCAGATTTTATTCCATAATGTTCCTCAGCTGTAAGATCCACTTGAGTGGACTTGCTGGTCTGGCAGAACCCTTCTGTGTACTGTCGTCATCATAAAGAAAGTCTAGAGTTTGAGTACGTATTGCTCAAGAGTTTAAGAAAAAGAGTTCTAGAGTTTAAGAAAAAGAGAAAGACACAAAGAAACTTTAGGAAAAAATAATAAACTATCTGACCCTTCTGTGAACAATATTCATACATTTTCTAACTTCAGAGCCGTTGGTTGGTTTCTAACTTTTAGACTCTATTATAGACCAAATATGGAAGACTTTATTATTAGAGAAGAAACTGTTACTAATTTTCAGAAGGCAGTTTAAAAAATGTAGAGAACTGTTGGCTGTAGTGACTCACACCTTAGCACTTTGGGGGGCAGAGGTGGGCAGATCACTGGAGCTAAGGAGTTCAAGACCAGGCTGAGCAAGAGCATGGCCCCGTCTCTACCAAAAGTAGAAAAGAATTAGCCAGTTCTGGTGGCTGGCACCTGTATTCCCAGCTACTTGGGAGGCTAAGGCAGGTGGATCACTTGAGCCCGGGAATTTGAGGTAACAGTGAGCTATAATGACACCACTGCACTGTACCCAGGGTCACAGAGTGAGATGCTATTCTTTTTTGGGGTGGGGGCTGGGTTTAAACCCGCCACTTCCGGCATATGGAGCCAGCGCCCTACTCTTTTGAGCCACAGGCGCCACCCTGTGAGATACTATTTAAAAAAGAAGATGACGACGACCACATTTGAGAGAGTGGGCATGGGGAGGGAAGCCGGAAGAAGAGTGAGATGTTACTACCCTTATCTTGTGCTGTGGGTCCCTAGAGGTGCTGTCTCTAGCTGGAAGAACAGGCAGTGAAGGTCTAAGTCTGTTGCTGAGAACGGAGAAGCAACCAGCAGGGGATGGCACCTAGGAGAGCGGCCGTGGTGGTGGAGCTGATGGGTGGAGCGGCGGAGGTGCCAGCTGCCGCCTCTGTGGGTACAGAGGAGGGGGAGAGCAAATGTTTGCCTTGCATGTTAGGCCCCTCTGTCCTATTTGATTTTAAGTTGTGTGCATTTATTCGCTTTGAAACATTTAAGAATGTTTTAAACCAAGAAACTTTTGCTCTATATTTTAAGCAAAGGCAAAAGGACATATGAGGATGGACTGTTTCCATTTCTGACTAAATTCATGTTGAATTAATGATTTTAAAAAGCTTAAACTATTTGGGAACAGTAATTACCTACTCAGTGAAAATATTTAGTGTTTTCCACAAGATTTGGTCAAGGAAGAATTTTTTTAAAGGAAGAGGTTTTTTTTAACTACCTTATTAATAATAGTGTGTATAGATATTAAGAAATGAATTAAATAAGGAATATATAATGTTGAAAATACAGACTTTTGGCGGCACCTGTGGTTCAAGTGGCTAAGGTGCCAGCCATGTACACCCAAGGTGGCGGGTTCAAATCCAGCTTGGGCCCGCCAAACAACAATGATGGCTGCAACCAAAAAATAGTCAGGCGTTGTGGCAGGTGCCTGTGGTCCCAGCTACTTGGGAGGCGGAGGCAGGAGATTCGCTTGAGCCCAGGAGTTGGAGATTGCTGTGAGCTGAGATGCCACGGCACTCTACCCAGGGGGACAGCTTGAGGCTCCTGTCTCAAAAAAAAAAAAAAAAGAAAATACAGACTTTTTTGCTTCTGAGACTAAAACTAAGTCTTTCTTCTAATTCTTCTTCCTTTTTTTTTACTTGTTCTCCTCTTTCTCTTCCAGAAGCCCTTCAGAGGCCAGTAGCATCTGACTTTGAGCCCCAAGGTCTGAGTGAAGCTGCTCGTTGGAACTCCAAGGAAAACCTTCTTGCTGGGCCCAGTGAAAATGACCCCAACCTTTTTGTTGCACTGTATGACTTTGTGGCCAGTGGGGACAACACTCTAAGCATAACTAAAGGTAAAAGGGCTGTGGGTGGCAAGTGCTGGTTGTAGGAGACCAAATCAGGGAACTGGCTTAACTTGCTACCCTGTTGCTTGTGAAGGAGCAGCTTTAACGTTTGAATGCAGAGACACTTAGAACAGTGGCAGCATCTTTCAAGGGCAGCACCTCTCCTTAAGGAGAAGAATTGTTGCACAGTAACCTTTAGCAAAAACAGAACTTGCTCTGTTTTTTGTGCTGGAAAGATATCTGGTCCAAATACTGAAAACATTTTTTTTCCCTAAGAAAAAATAATCCCCCCCCCAAAAGTTGGCTCGTATTAGGAACAGAGCACTTGGGTAAACATAATAGATTTATACAAACCGAGGCTGTGTGCTCACAAACAGGAAGCTTCATATATAGAAACATGTTCGATATGCTTATAAATGCACGTATTTACGTGGACTTGTTAAAATGAAATCAGTATTTAGGAATCTGGGACTCTTCATAAAAAAGAATGATGCTGGTGTTTAAAGCCCATTTGTCTGACTTGGTTCTTTTCTTCTAAGGTGAAAAGCTCCGTGTTCTAGGCTACAATCACAATGGGGAATGGTGTGAAGCCCAAACCAAAAATGGCCAGGGCTGGGTCCCAAGCAACTACATCACACCAGTCAACAGCCTCGAGAAGCACTCCTGGTACCACGGGCCGGTGTCCCGGAACGCTGCCGAGTATCTGCTGAGCAGCGGGATCAATGGCAGTTTCTTGGTGCGGGAGAGCGAGAGCAGTCCCGGCCAGAGGTCCATCTCGCTGAGATATGAGGGGAGAGTGTATCACTACAGGATCAACACTGCTTCTGACGGCAAGGTACCTCGGCAGGGTAGCTGATGGGTCTGGGAGAGTGGCAGTTAGCCCTTGGCCAGGAGAACTCAGGGGTCTGCTTTCGGGGTGGTAAGTTATTGCAGCGAGCTCAGCTGAGATGTTTGAAGGGCCTTCCCAGTAAACAGCAGCATCATTCCTTAGCCTTATGAAGACCCTTTATTGAGGATCAGTCACTGATCTTCCAAGTCCTTGGGGCTGGTATGATTCTCTCATTGTCCTACTGGTATTTTGTTGTTAGCAGTTTGTTAAAATAGGGAAAATATCTGTTGGGTTTTAGACATTTTTTTTTAATTTAGAGAGTTGCTTTTTATTTGTTTTTGCAGGTTTTGGCCAGGGCTGGGTTTGAAGCAACCACCTCTGGTATATGGGGCTGGTGCCCTACTCCTTCAGCCACAGGCACCAACCTAGACATACTTCTTACAGGAAGACTTTTCCTTTGTAAGAAAATCTCTTTTAGGCTCAGCACCCGTAGCACAGTGGTCATGGCACCAGCCACATACTCTAAGGCTGGAGGATTTGAACCCGGCCCAGGCCAGCTAAACAACAATGACAACTGCAACAAAAAATAGCCAGGCCTTGTGGCGGGTGCCTGTAGTCCCAGCTACTTGGGAGGCTGAGGCAAGAGAATTGCTTAAGCTCAAGAGTTTGAGGTTTCTGTGAGCTATGACGCCACGGCACTCTACCCAGGGTGACATAGTGAGACTCTGAGTCAAAAAAAAAAAAAAAGGAAAATCTCTTCTAATGTTAGTAAGTCATCCTCAATGAGAAAACTTCAAACAATAGATAAGTTTTTGTCAAGCAAAAGACCTTTACTAGCACTTCCTCGAGGTAAGTCTGGCAATATGGCCTTCTTCCTATAGATAAAATCACATTGATGGATATGTGTATGACACGTATACACACTTACACATATGTAAGTTGACCACCCTAGGGATTGTAACAAACTGGTCAATGTGAGGAACTGGGCCTGCTGTACTGATATGTACTTTGGTGCATGCCAGGCCATGAAAATGATGTCAGCTTAAGGCAGTGGTTAGTGCAGGGAGGTGGTCGACCGTGGAGGTTGCAAAATATTCTCTACATGTTGGCCACTCTTTGTAAAATTTTGTAATGAATATTTTGTAAATAAAGGTACATTTAGCTACAATTTCCCATTTCCCTATGGATGGAGACTTTGGGATGACTGGGACACCCTGTATAATATATGATATGTATGTGCACGCATAGTTTTTAAAATAAGTGGATCACACTATACCCGTAGGTTTCCAAGCCCAATTATACTGTCATAAAGGAGTTGGCATAAGTGGTTTTGTGGTCTTCATATAAATGGTCCTTAAGGATCCATGAGGGAGAGGGTGGCATTAACATTACCAAGTTCTTACTGTGTGCTGGGGCATCTTACTGTCTCATGTAAACCTCATATGAGTCCCCTGGGCAGTACTGCTGTGACCTGGTTTTCTTTTCTTTCTTTTTTTTTTGTTTTGTTTCTTTTGAGAGTCTCACTCTGTCACCCAGTCTAGAGAGCCAGGTGATGGTATCTGCCTAGCTCACAGCAACTCCAGGGCTCAAGTGATCTTCCTGCCTCAGTCTCCTAAGTAGCTGGGACTACTGGCACCTACCACAACACCTGCTAGTTTTTCTGTTTTTAGTAGAGATGGGGGTCTTGCTCTTGCTTAGGCTGGTCTTAAATTTCTGAGCTCAGGCGATCTTCCACCTTGAGCTCCCATAGTGCTAGGATTATAGGCCTGAGCCACTGTGCCTGGCTTTATTAAATTCATCTTCTTCCTACATGTTAGAAATTGTTGAATTTACCTAATGTATTTAGGCCTGTCGTTCTCTCTGTTCTCTTCTATTGGTCTAGCTATATGCTGATACCAAAAGTTTGATTGCATTAGCTTTAGTGTAGCTAATATCTGAATATCTGGTAGGCCTAGTCCCCTCTTCCCCCCCGCCCCTTTTAGAGACAGGGTCATGCTATGTTGCCCAGGCTGGACTCACCCTCCTGGGCTCCAACAGTCCTTGTGCCTCAGCCTCCTGAGTAGCTGGGATTACAGGTGTGCACTGCTATGCCTGTCTCTCATCATCTTATTTTTTCACCATTTTCCTGGCTGTTCTTACATGTCTGAAAGTCTTCTGGCTAAAGTCCTCTTGCCAGTATCTGATACTTCCCATTAAGGGGCTTCAGTACCAGCACTGTGGTGCTGTGTGAGAGACAGCAGAGCCTGGTGGCGATATGTGCCTAGAGACGGGCCTTACCAGCTTACTTTTTGGGTCTTTGTGCTTATTCCAGATGTGGAGCTAGGCCTTTCGGTTCCAGGGGCTGTACTCCAGGGAGGTGGGGCCTTGGAAAGAGCCTTCAGACCTGCCACAGTAGCTTTCTAGTGAACCAGAACACCTGGCCGCCCTGCCCAGAGGAGGCAGTGTTCTGGAGCCGACAGCTTGCTTCCCATCTGTGCTGCTTGTCCAAGGCAACTCTCGCTGTACCTAGATAATCACTTGAGGTTTCTTCTAGTGAACAGGATAATGGTTTCTTTCCCTAGAGTTGCTTAATCAACAGTTTTGGAACAGATGCAGGCAGGCGTGATCTCATTTGACAACTCATCAACCAGGGGTTGGTCAAAATAACTCTCTGGGGCAAGGAGAGGCCTGCATATAGGATGTGTGATTTGCAGAATTTGAGATTTATCCTAAGAGGAAGCCAACCCCTCTGTCTAGAAGCTACTGTGTGCCGGGTGGGTTCCCTTCACTCCAGGCAGAGCACAGGGCACTGATTTGGCCAATCAGCAACCTCCACTGGGCAATCACTGGGCTTTCCCCGGGCATCGTCCTCCCATCAGCTGTCTGAGCACCTGGACACTTACCAGCTCACAGGGGCACCAGGTATATCGTCTGTGGAGTGCCACACTCATGGGAATGTGTCTGAACACGTGGACAGTGTCAGAGCAGGAAGATGAAACCAGGCTGCTCTGGTGAAAAGTGCTTCTCGTATCACAGAACTTTGATGCAATCCATTTTGGATTTCAAAGGGGAAAATTTAAGATTAGTAGGAGGGACAGTCTGGGGTTGAATAAGTATAATTCTTATTTTTAAATTAGTTTACTTCAGAAAACAAGTGAATGTAGAAGATTCCTCCCTGAGACGCCCACCCTTGGGGCCCACGTGCCTTTCCCATGTGCTCTGCGTTTTTCAGCAGCTAGTGTGTCCAGGGAGCCCAGGCTAGACTCTGGGAGTTTTGAGTTAGATCTTAAAAGGCTGAGCCATGGCTGTTTTCCTAGGATGTCAGCAGTCTTGAAAATCTTCAGATACTCTGGGGTTTGCTTGTTGTTCTTTTGATCTTCCTCAAAGTTTTTTTTTCTTTTCTTTTTTCTTTAGACAGTCTAACTTTGTTACCCCCTGGTAAAGTGCAGTGGCATCATAGCTCACAGCAACCTCAGACTCTTGGGCTCAAGCAGTTCTCTTACCTGAGCCTCCCAGGTAGCTGGGAGTACAGGCACCTGCCACAGCACCCAGCTATTTTGTTGTTGTCGTCATTGTTCTTTCTTTTTTTTTTTTTTTTTTTTTTTGAGACAGAGCCTCAAGCTGTCCCCCTGGGTAGAGTGCTGTGGCATTACAGCTCACAGCAACCTCCAACTCCTGGGCTCCAGCGAGTCTCTTGCCTCTGCCTCCCAAGTAGCTGGGAC